>JAUZND010082088.1:0-15948 GCA_034780555.1 Coelogynopora nodosa | reverse complement strand
AGATATAAAATACTTAGACGCACAAAACTGAGGGAGTGGTAGAAGGGGGTACAGCTGGGGGGGCTGCTGATGAATCTTAAGGTGTAACACCAAGATGGCTGAACCGAAGTTACTACAAAACTTGCTTATACCATGACGTACTTTCTCTAAATATCATATTTTTCTCGTACCTAAATGCATTGAAACATTCAAACCAACAAGTTTGCCAGTGTTATAAAACTGTGTTAACAAGAATAAGACGCAATTTAATCCAATCTGAAGTTTTTTAAGTAAAGAAATGTTACAAAAGTGTAAAAAGACGTGTTACGTTGAAAGGTATTTTACAAGAAGATTTAGATCAAATAATTTCCTGGAGTGATTTTAAATCTGGAAATTTAAATAATTGATTTCAATTTGCTGTAACCTATTTCCAGTGTCCACTTTCGCGTGTCTAGATTTGTGACTATGCCTACCTGTGAGGTGATCACGAGCTCCCAGATGAGCTGCAAATGGGGCAAGATGGGACAGAGGGCGGCGAACAGGTTCACTTCGTAAATTGACGGCAGACAAGTCAACGTTGATGATGCCACCACCTGCAACAATAAACAAAAGAATGAAGGCAGGAAGGAGTATATATCATGTTCAGGTAAGGTGTAGAAGTCTAAACATCATACAGCTAGCTGATCAACACAATCGTGGCTTCACTCGTGATAGCGATTGATTACCTTCGTCCATCTTACTTTGCTTTTCCGGGGTCCTGATGTTAAACAGTATTTCCGCTACATACATTAACCTTTACTTTACTGAATAAAACGACACAATTTGCGACGTAACTTGTTGTATGTGGCCACGTTGCTTTTGTCAAACGACTAGAAGTCAATTGCGCAAATAAAAGATGTCCAGAAAACCGGTTATAACTTATGACAAAGTATAATGATGTTTTAGATTAAGAGACAGTTTTCGACAGTTGTTATACTGCTGCAAGCTGTACCGCTTATTATTGAGTTCTTCAAGAGATAATTCTGTGTCAGTACATTACTAATTAACGCTAATAAATAATACAATCCATCAATCACTAAACCGCGAGTTATTTCACAAAATAGATTTCAACTGAAAAAGCGATACCGTGATAAATAGAACAATATCGATTACAAATGGATGAGCCTTGGAAAATAGAGCTTCAGAAATCTTTAGAAATATTGAAGTAGTATTCTGTATAAGTCTATCACATGAAACATATTTTCCATTCCTGAAACATATCTTCCGTTCATGAAACATATCTTTCGTTCATGAAACATAATATCGTCCGTTCATGAAGCATATCTTCCATTCATGAAACATATCTTCCGTTCATGAAACATATCTTCCGTTCATGAAACATATCTTTCGTTCATGAAACACAACATTGATTATCTATAATAATGTACAAAACATCTTTAATATAAATTTAACGAGTAGGATCATTTGGTTAAAATGCGCAAACGTTTGAGATATCTATACACGGTTTCAATATGGTTGGCAACATAAATGGTGTAAGATGAGAAATGGCTCGGGACCCCACTAAGGCCTAGAGACAGTAGCAGAGCAGAGGTGAAGGTGACCTACCGACTTCTGTTGATGTAGTGGGGAAGGCGCGGACTCAGTCATGAAGAGGCGGTCCCCCTTGGTTGGGATCTGCACCTGGAGGACGGTGCCCATGATGGGTAGGGTGAGTGGGGGGCCACACACGGGGCTGGGCCATTGGTCGATGTCGTGACATGCTGGGGGGGGGGGGGGACTAAGTGGAGTCAATGGCATGCATTTGAAAATACAATAAAAATGCCAACATTTACTAGTCAATACAATCCCGCTACAATACATCTTCTAATCGTGTTAAATAACCTTCATCACATAAAAAGAGGATATATTGTGGGCTCAATAAGCCCCCTTTTACCAGATTTATAAGGAGTAAGCTTAGAAACTATCATCAGTTTAATGCACAACAAAATTTAGTTATTAAATACTGAAAATGATCGAAAAGAAACCCTATATTGTAACTATAAAAACATATAAGTTATAATTAAAGAATTTCTTCTGATATTCGGATATAAACAATCGGATATACATCTATTGAGCCAATATGGCCTCAAATCTCCCCTTTGTGTCGATATAGTAAGATTATGTTCAATCAACACGTCATGGATATACACTAACACAATTCAAACGCTTTACTCAGATAACATTCAAGGAGACGACTATGCATATCAAGTACGAAATAAAAATCAAATGTAGCACAAATTCCAGATTTTCAGAGTCATGCTTATATATCAACTGCAGATAATTACAAAGTAAAAAAGTAAGCATTATCTATACAACAAAGAAATTATGATGTTTAGTTTCGGAAAGAGTCCTCAAGAAAAATATGTATAAACACTATTTCTAAAAGAAATTAATAATGAAATAATACTATAACATGAAGTGTAAATATTGATCAATTGATTTATATAGCAGTCTCTAAACGATTTTTTAATAAGAGTTTCCAGATCCTTGAAAAAACAATATGAAATTCCTGAAACTGTCAATAAAATAAACAAACATAAGAACCCAAAACCAACATATGTGTGATTAACGCAGGAGTAAACAACGCGCAAAATTTCAGAATAAATTTAATTACAGTATTCATAGGAAATAATTTAACAAGATAATCGATATTTTCTTACTACAGAATTACATAAATATCGATTACTACTTAATTGCAGTCAAAATAATAGACCAACGCATAGTTAATTGCTTCCTGTGTTGCAGTCAAGATGCTGACCTCATGCCAAGCTCCCTTTATGATGCATTCAAAAATAAATAAAAGGGTTACACGGATCCAGATTGGTTTAGAAATCTGTAAACTTAATACCAACATTTCACATAATGTTTTTTATTCTTAATTCACTATTAATCAAATGATTTAGAATACATACAATACCATGGTCAACATAACAATTTGTATTTTTATTAAAAAAAACTAACATAAAATCACCGAAATATGGTGATCGCCCGTTTGTCCTGTTAACCACGATACTACCCAACCGGATTGTACAACGTGTGATATTGTAACCATATTGATATTATCATCCGGCATCACTTGGGTGTAAACAAATGAAACTCACCAAATAAAGCATACGCTAATGAATAGATGATTACAGTCAGTTATGTGTCAATAAACGAGCAACACACTAACTCACCAACTTCCAAACTGGTCGGGCCATTCTCGAAGTAGTCTGGTGCAATGATGGAGACCAGCTGGGAGAACAGAGGCACAAAGGGTAGTGGGGAGATGACCACGACAGACTGGAAAAAAGAGATTAGAGAATGTGGTGGAGAAGATGCGTAATTATAGAATTTGTTGAACACAGTTTCAAATATATTATATTTAGCTGATAATGGTGACGTTAAGTTGCTGAAAACAATAATTATAAAGTACCACCTAAGACAATAAATTACTTTTTCTGAAATTATTGTTCGTATCTTTCGAAGTAATTATATAACATTGGAATTGGTAAAACACTTTTCGCGGTATATAAAATTATAAATATAATTACAAATTTAGATGTCAATTAAAAAAACAAAATACGCGGCATATCAATTGCATAAATAAATACAGTGTATGATCTAAAAACAGGATTTCAAACAAATGTAATTTAACTTTTATAAATTAACGTATTAGCCACTTCATTCCATTTGTATTGACCTGACCTGTTTCTTATAATAAAAAGGCGATTTTAAGTGAGCAGGTTTTATACACTGTATTGTATTTGGGACTTTTTCATACACTATAGACTATAGTAGGGTGGTAAACTTTTTGATAGTAATATTTCGATTTGAAGGTAACTCATGAAATGTTGTTAAATCCTTTCTGAAGTTCAGTCCTAATTGTTATTTCATCAATTTATTGTATAATTATTGTTGTCATTTGACTGCCGCTTTCTTCATCAGTATCTACTTAGTATGTAATTATTGTTAAAAAGTACAATGGATAGTTTTTAAAGCAATCTACACTCCATCTTAAATTATAACATTCAGTAGAACATCATCGAAAACAAAGTGAACCTCACCTTCTGGAAGTATCCTCGACGAATTGATTTATCGCGAACCTGGCGGAAGTAAACGTAACCAAAGGAATACCCATTGCACGGCTAAAAGAGCGAAAAGCAAGAACACAATAATAAAAAGATTTACAATCTGCACTCAGTGGCATACACATTAAACTGCAACTGGTTTTGGCTTTTTAGAATTTCTGGTCACAAAGTGATCTGTCGAATCTTAGCAAATCAAGCAAGTGCAGTTTAATAAAATAAATAATTACTTCACAAAAGTAAACAGACAAACATTAATTATGAACCTTAAAAACGTTTTTTATTGCCAATATGAAATCTTATTAGCTGAAATAGTTGCAAATTTACTAAATACATTTATTTTAATAATTGAAAGGTTTATAAAAATCTAACGTGCATAATTAAAATTAAAAACCCCGTTACATTAAAATTTAATTTGCTTTCACCATTCCTTAACATTCTGTAAAATAATATAATACCATTATAAAATTGGTTTAAATAATATAGATATTTCAGTAGAAATCGACAAGTAATCCATTATTTAAAAATTAGTTCAACTAAAATAGCTAGCACTGCATAGAAACGTAAATTAAAATAAAGATATAGAAAAGCAAAATAAGCCACATTTCTGCCGGATACTTACCATAACATGCGAAGGACAATTTGCCGAGAATTCATCCGATTTCTGGGGAAACTGTCGTTTAGATGACGCCATCCGAATCCTGAAATGGTACTTCGTATCTCCCATGCATCCTATAATAAAAATGTAATTATATTTAAATAATTTATATACTATATGTTTGTACATATTTAATCTGGACAAAGAGTAACACTGTTGAGACAGAGCTGAGTAAGTAAAGTGAAAGTAAATGTGATGGGTATAGTTTTAATGACCTGAATTGGAATCTGGGAAGGCAAGATAGCTGATGTTCATTTTCTGTAAAATAAAAAATGTGATGATTAATTAATTGAATTTTTTTAATAGAGTATTAGGCCTCACCTCCGAATCAGATAGTTTGACATGCTTTGGATACACAAGCTGAAATAAATTAAAGACAAAAAATTGAAATAATTCATAATGTAGGCTGATTACCTAATTACAGAATATAAACAAATTTGAACAGGTTCAGATTACTAATATTTGTATATCTAACTAAAATATAAAATCTATATATAGGCACATCATTACTATAAAATATAGTAGTATGAGGTCCTATACTTTTGCATGAGGTCCTATATCATAAATTATATTTTTTAAACACATTCTTATAAATTATAAATTACAATTCGATGCATAGTCTAAACACAATGGAAATAATTAAACAAAGATTAACAAAAAAATACTCACCTCCATTGCCTGTCCCAGTTCAAGGTCAAATGTGACAACACAGATACATCGAATCCATCGACCAAATTTGTCCCAAGGAAGAAGAACTGACTCTTCTTTTAACAGGGAATCCATCCGTTTCTAAAATTATATACAAAGTAAATCAACAGTAGAATGCCTAATGAAAAATGTTATTCTAAAATATCAAGGAAGAGAGGGAATTAGACAACTTTTTGGTGTCATTTAACAGATATATTCAAACAATTTACACATATCATGTAAAGCCTTGCTTACACAAGCATCCTAGATGACCATTCTGGATGCCTATTTATTTGCTGATTGACTTACCATGCGCATATTGCTCCACATAAGTTGTAAATGAACTACAGCCAATCAAATTGCAAGGATGACATGAAAAGCAGTGATATCTTCTATTTGCTGCCTCTACCCAACATAAATTAGACTTACACAATCATTTTCAGATGCCAGGTATCAAGGATACACATGTAAGTCAAACAGCATTCCAGATGGATTTCAAAAATGTAAAAATATAGAAACAAATCAACAATTATAGCCCTCTTATTGTACACATGTTACGGATATCCCATTGCAAAAATCGATACTTTCATAAACAATCACAAACCTAAAACCCAATTGGAAAAACTAAGCTAGCTTATCAATAATAAAATCTACAATCTATTAATATCATATATATACCTGCTAACACATTCCTTTAATATGAGAAATCTTAACAAAACTATATGACTAATGACACTCATTTTATTTCTTTATATGTAGTAAACCATATACAAGCATTTCATTCAAGAAGGCATAGATCTAGCCAGTGACAAAATTAACTAACATGTAAATTGCATAAATGCCAAAGAACATGATTATAATTATATAAAAACATAATCAAATATAATGTTTTGGAATAAATTGTTATATATTTTAATTGTATTTGTAGACAGACTCGCAGATTATTTAAAAAATGTTGTTATATAAAATATGTTATTTGGACCAATTTACTATAATAATTTTTCAAATACAATTCATTATTGAAACCAGTATTCCATAATAAGTAACTGAAAATAATCATAACTAAAGACATATAGTTTCAAATCTATAAAAATGAATATGTATAGTTATATTAAATATTTATATAATAAAATTAATATATATAATACTTTCTTATATATAAATCTCACATTAAAGAGAGATCTTTGTTAATAATAAGGTATATAAAGTCACTGATACTTATTATTTCTATTTTAAGTATATATGCAATGCAGTTACAGGTCAATTCATAACCATATAAATTTAGAATAATACATTCAAAACTTTCAAAAGGTATTTTAAAATTATTTGCACAAATCAATACAAAGATTTTTCAAACTGAAATTAATTTAATGATATAAATTTATCAAAAAATATGTAATTAAATATTCAGATTCCAATTAAATGTTCTGGATTCATGGATTCAGCTTAGTATTCAACAACCAGCTTTCTATTAACATATTATATATATATGAGCCATTCACAGATTCAGCTTCAATTTCAGAGATATATTTGATATATAAATATTATTTATATAACCTAATCATGGATACAACTTCATAATAAGATAAATAATGTATAATTAAATAGTATATAAATAAAGCCATCAAAGTATTTAGCTTTTGGATTCAGAGGCATAGTTTGTATTTAGTCTTTGTTTTTATTGGTTAAAGTTATAAATGTGAAGCTTAGATTATATAATCTATATAGAATAGAAATTTATATTTTAAATATTTATCAAATAAATGGAAGTAATTAAAATATAAAACTATAAATAGGATATAAAATATATAAAACAGTGCAGTTGATATTATGAATTAAAAATTTATTATATTAATTAATTCAGGGTATACATTTATATGAGTAGATGTAGAGCACAGGTGTCTTTAGTGTTTGAATCTGTCTTTATTACAGATTCAAACTTAAATTAAACTGTTAAGTAAACTGCTAATTTGAAATACAAATTCAACCACTGATCCAAAGATCCAAACTCAAATTTAACTTCTAATTCAAATACAGATTTAACTGTAAATTCTCACAGTAAATTGAACTGTAGATTCAAACTGAGATTCAACTGCTAATTTGATCACAAATATAATAACAAATTCTACTGTAAATTCAATTTTAGATTCAACTATACATCCATCCTCAGATTTATAATTTAATCTATGATTGAATCAGCAGATAAATCTATAGTTGAATATATGTAGAGTATGTGGTTGAATTAGCAGTTGATACTAAGTAAATAGTTAACATCATATTTAATATTAGTTAAAACATTATAAATATAATAAGTATATTAATACCATTATGCATATAGTAATATTTAATTAAAGCAACAAATATTGAGATAACAATTATTATTGAAATAAAACCTTAGAACTAAATAGTAAACACAAAATTCAATAAGAAAATTAATTTAGATTAATGTTTTATTATTTTATAAATATGTTTACTAATTATTAATAAATAAAATCATAATAGTATAAATACATTATAAACAAAGGTATATTTTACTAAATTATTATGTAATTAAAATAAATAAATTAAATAATAATTTATCAAATTTTAAATTGATTACATCAATTGTACTGTTATATATATTCCATATTATATGTATAGCTTTACATTATATTATAAATAAATATAACATAAGCTTGTATGTCCTTCTATTTAGATTCATAATTTTAACTAATAAAAACACAGACTAAATACAAACTATTTCTCTGAATATGAATCTATGGATGGCTCATATATATATATATTCAAAAGCTAAATAATTTAATATATTTAGCTTTATTTATATACTATTTAAGTATAAAGTATTTATCTGAAAATGAAGCTGTTTCCATGATTCAAGCTGATGTATTAAATTATATTAATAAATTTAGTTAGTGGATCATGTTTATTTATCTTATAATATATCTTTAAATATTATTAGTTTAAATAAATTATTAATTTATTCTTTAAAATAGGCTTCATTATTTTGTTTTAATTTTAAAGTTTAAACTCAATATTTTACTTTTTAAACTTAATTGTATACTATTATATATGAAAAATATTTGTTAATTAAACTGTTATAACTTTTAATTATGTTATTTAAAGCATTGCCATTGTTAATACTACAGTAAATAACAACTGATTTTTATATTTACTTTGATTCAAATTGTGAAGAAAAAAAGTTTAGACTAAATTAGACTGCATATTTTCATGAAGGCCATTGTCAGTACAACCACACTCATTAAAGCATGAATGACAGTAATTTACAGTAATGAAATAATAATTTGGTTTGTGAATATATATATTTAACACTTCTGTACTTCACACTAAAGATGCCACAGTAAACTTCACTTACTGAGTTTGTAATGAGTGTCTTCATATTAATGCTATTTTTAGAATTTGAATCATCATCTACTAAAAGCTTTAATATAAAAATATCAAGTATAAAGGAAAAACAGTTTCTTTTCTCATATTTAAAAAATATTATATCAAGTATTTATATTTTGTAAGTTTAATATCTATTATAATCAGATAAAATATTCTTAGGTAAAATTTAAAAGGCCTTAGTAATATATATTTTTAAGTTCTGTTAAAACTACAGAGTAGTGCTTTTTCTTATCTTTTTATCTTGCAGATTTATTCAAAACAAAATCAGATCACTAACTTTAAAGTTTTTTTATTAAAAAAGAGTATTCTGGCACCTGGAATTATATCAATATCACTTCAAAGGCAAATTTATTGAAAAGTTTATACTAAGCTGCATAAGACAGTGAATTACACTGTGGTGTGCCTTATAAAGATTATCTACAAACAGTCATTTTTACTTTTATAACATAAAAGTATGCTCTTTATTTTTATTTTTAAACTTAAAACCTAAACTTTAATTCCATTTACATATCACCAAAAAATATTGAATATTTAAAAAGGGATGGGCAGGAGATATAACTCTTAAAGAAATACAGGAATTAATTAAATAAAATTAACATTATTTTTATATTTTGCAGCACTGATTTATTTTTATAAATTCATTTTAAAAAGTGATTAGCAAAATTATTTATAGAAATATTTAAATAATTTGCATATCAATAGGAATTTCAAGTCAATGTATTAAATTGGTAGTTAGGACAGATAAAATTATTGTACCAACAATAAATTTTAAATAAATTAATATTAACATTTTGTAGAATAGCAACAATTAATTTTTTTAAATCCATTTCAAATAAATAATTTGGATTTAAAATTGATTAAAAAAATTGTTGGCGGTACATGCATAAGTCATAACTATCCCATTCACAAACAGTTTGTACCATTCAAATTGTTCTTTATTGGTAATTTGTAATTGGATGGATTAACAAATTACAATCAATAATAATATTTACAAATTGCAAAATGTTACTAAAATTTTTAACTTATTGAATCAAAATTCAAATATATTTGTTTGGATGTAACTAAGCATATATTTTATTAAAATTTGAATAGATAATTATGACTAAGACTAAATAAATCACAGACACACATAATCAATTACAAAGTTATATATTTATAAAATTGAAGTGGTTAGCAATCTGGAAACTGGAAAATATAATGATCATGATAAATATAATAAAAACAAAAATTAAATATTTAATGTGAATGAAACAATAATAAATAATTATTTTACAAATAATACATGAATGAATCAATGATAAATATTATAATAATATTTGTCATGTATCACTTATAAATCTGAATCACATATATCATATCTATACATATATTTTTTTTACTAATAATAAAAATATACATATATATACCTAAGAATAATTGTATGTATTATATATATACTAATTTTAAAAGTTTCCAGTCTTCTTACATTAGAGTTATTAATCAAGTTGCCAGATTGCCAACACCTATACCTTATAAAATATAAGTAGACATAGTGCCTGCTATACTGTCAATATGGCGATCATACTGCAATGAAATACTGGGGACTATGGAAAATAGTCATTACAGTGTGATTGCCACACTATCAAAAGCTCCCACTCATGCCTTATTAACAGTGTCAATAGCCCGGACCGACAATATTGCAGTATAAAGCCATATTTCTATCAATAATAAATCGTATATAAATTATTTGTAAAAAAATCGTTATAATTTGTAGTGAAGTGAAGTCACACTGATTATATTATTATAATTACCATGTAACAACAGTTGTGACTTTTTAAAAACTTTAATTTTAGCAAAAAATTTCCTTTACAAAAATATAATTTAAAAAACTAACTAAATATTAAATATAACTAATTAAAACAAAATAATAAATATGATCATCAAATTATAATTTGTGCATGATAATGGAATACGCATGAAAAGTGGAGATAAACAAAATTACCTAGCGCGTGTATTATAATAAATAAGTTTCGGTTTTTAAATCGATTGGTGTTTTAAGATGTGAATGAGGATAAAAATACACATTTTAAAGTCACATCTTATTCTTTGTACTTTTAACCTAAAAAATTTGCACTCATTTCACAGAATAAAAATTACTTACATTTTTTTGTGAATACCCTTTTGGATCGACATAATATATGGTATTCTCTGTATATTTCTCTTATGCAATCCTCCTAAATTTCACATTATTACATAACATGCTTTATATGTTGCTTACTTGTACGTTTTACCTTTATAATAGTCGTGATCATGCTTCAGTGCAGTGAAAATTTGACAAAATATAGTTCTCTTTCAAACCATCTGGTCTATTTTTTTCTTCTATATTACAATTTTAGTCTCATACGATAATTTAAGCAACCATTCAACCATTAACGTGCTGAAATAAAAGCGTCAATGAGGGATACTAATTATGATGCTAAGAATTAAGTTTAACCCGTTTCGGCTATGGATAAAAACCGATGCTTATATCAATTACTTAAGTAAAAACCGATTCCGATGTTAAAAAACCGATGTCTATGCCAAATACATGCGAAAAATCTAATTCCTAATAATCCGATGCCGATACTGATACAAATAGTACCTGAGATAGAACCCGATACCGATGCCAATAAATACATATTTTTAATTTAAATACGTAGTTGTTAAACTTTCAAAATAACTACAAATTTGTAATTCCGGCAAACGAAATTACTTACCGGAAATACTTATGGTATACTTACACATTGATACTCAATAAAAAGTGAATATAGAAATATTTTTATAAAAAATTACGTTTCCGAGTAAATTATATCACAAAAGTTGCAGGAATTATAAAATGTTAGTTATTCTGACGGCTACCAGAAGTATAATACCTACGTTTATTTTATTACCTATTTGTCACAAACTACACCTATTTATTTATAACTATTATGCGAATTATATTATATCATTTTTTTGTGTACGCAGATATGATATGATCTATATCCTATTGATCAAAAAATATACATGGAGCATGGTCCGTCAAGAAACCTATCCTATATTAATTCAATGCGGTTGCAATAAATATAGGAAATGTCCTAATTAATCATGCATTTTATAATCCCGCAACTTTTATATTATAATTTACTCGGAAACGTTATTTTTTATAATATAATTTTATTATTTGTATTTAATTTTCATTGAGTATTAAGACCATATTCCCATAAGTTTCTCGAGTAAGAACGCCTTGAACCTTAAGGAACCCTCAAAGAATTCTTACTCGAGGAAAGGATTCCAATTTGAGGATCTCTTTAAATCACATTCACATAAATTCCTACGCCTTTATCCGAATAAGGGAACCGCAAGGATTCCTTATAATAAATTGTTAAATAAAAGTTAGATCGTTTTTGTTTTTTAATTGTTTTTCAATAATAAAATCATGTATCGGAAATTCTTTACTGACGACGAGAGAGAACTTTTAATTAAATTAATGGCAGATTAAACTGCAATTGAAAATAAGAATACGGATTTCCCCTCGATCCAAAATAAAACAAGCTTCGTGGGATAAACTAACTAATTTATTCCATACCAGTGGTGCAGGCACCAGAACAACAAAGGAACTAAAGAAATAATGGGATAATTTAAAGCAGAAGGCTAAAAAATCATTGGACATGTTAGTTTTCTATATAATGAAAAATTTAAATAATATAATGAATGCTATCATATATATAGTGCAAATTATAATTGTAGGGAATGCAAAGAAATACAAAAAACAGTAGGAAGTAAGAGAAAAAATCATTCATCTAGATAAAGAAATAAAGATAGATAAGTTATAGATAAGCCATATTAAACCCAATTCAAACAGTGACGGTTTTCGCTAATTGTGAAGATGGTAAATAATTATGGTGCTGGATCACTTGAGTGCAGCTATAAGGCCATATATACATTATGTGTTTCTACTAACAGTTTATTTTCTTTAAAATTCAGATTGTACGTAGTTCACTGCTGTTTTATTAAAAATTGAAAATCATTATATTTCAGAAGCACTTGTACAATAAAGAAAATAGGAAGGCATCCATGACTGGAGGTATGTAATTTTGTTGCAGCAGCATGTACATATAAATATGAAATTATTATTATATACATTTAAACTATTTCAGAAAGTATCAAATAATGCTCAAAATATGAGAAATTTTAAAATTAAATATTAATTATATATGAGTAACTAATGAACTCATTTGTTATATTTTCAGATGAAAGGAAAAAGGGAACATCTGATTTCAAGCAAGGAAAACAAATGAATTGATATGGTAAAAATGTAAATAATTTATTAGGAACAAAGTATTAACAATTTAATGTTTCACAGTTGTAGGCTACATAGCTATTTTTACATTATTACATAAACTTATAGAAGCAAAGCAACCAAAGTCAAGCGTACAAGGTAAGAATATAAATTAACATATAAAGGTGACGCATAATGCATGACCGACTCTCATTGTGTGTTATGTTCCATTTTATTTATAGTCCCCATTTATGCTGTCTGCGAGCTGGGCATTTATTTCATGGAAGAAAAACAAACAGTAGTAAAGTTTGAAAAACAAATTTTGGACAATACAGGTGGCAATACAAGAGGAGAACTTTGAAATGAAGAAAAATCTGTTTCATTTGAAACAAGAATATTGGTAAAAAAAATGACACTGATGGATTCATTAATAAATTGTATACAAATTATATTTTTCTAATTAGAGCAGAAATACTTCAATCAGATTATATTATCAATAATACGTAATTTTTTACATAAAATAATTTCGGACAATAGCTTTACTTTTTACTTGACCTTGTAATGCTTCTCTGATATCTCTTAGGAAATGTAGGATTTCATGTACTACACTATTTCTTCTATTATCCAAATATCTCGGTGAAGTATGCAAAAATTATGTAGCACAAAGCATGAAATAATAGTAGCAATGCTGGTTCATAATTGAGTTTTTGATCTTAACAATAATTTACAAAAACAATTATTAACTTCTGAATGGAATAGGGAGAGATTATTCACAAATTATGAGATATTATTATTATTGATCTATTAGTAGTGATAATATGAATATAACAAAATATCACGGCGAGTTGTGCAAATTATACATTTAATGAAAGTGTGTATTAATTGCCTTCGAATAACAAAAAAGCTTTAAATATAGAAAAATATGTTTTTATAAATCTCAAGTTTAATACAGATAGAATATATTCTTACCAGAGTATATCAACAAACGGAATAGCCTTCGGTGAGACCCCTATCCCTTGAATCCATCTCCCCGAATTTAGAATATTTATCTGTTTTTTCGTAGGCATTCCATGTTATCTGAAGTTATAAAAACCTAAAATAGAATAAATGAATAAAAACATCATTCACTTGTTCATTGATATATTTAATAAATTGATGAAATATACCTACATCTACCAAAAATAATTGTTTTTGTAAGATGTACTCAAACTATTAAAATGGGAAATAAATATATATTTCGAACCTAAACGTTCCGGTGCAGGTATTTGGAACCAAAATGTTACAATATATACATATATAATTTTTATATATATATAATTAAAGCAATTTTATTCAAAAAAACATTTTTATACTATATTTGCAAAAAAATTATATAATTTTTTTGGGAACATTTGGAACCTTTTGGGACAAATTTTGAACGTACCATTGCCGAGGGGATATACTTTTAGTATTTTCTGTGAGTAATTCTGTTTGCCGGAATTATAAAATTGTGGTTATTTTTGGCTGCCGGAAGTATAATAACTACGTAAAATAAGTTTTAAAAATACGAATTTATTGGCATCGGCATCAGATTATTCGGAATCGGCATCGGGTTTTTATCTGATCAGGTACTTTGTATCAGCATCAGCATTTGTAGAATCGGCATCTGGTTTTTGTTAGGTACTTGGCATCAGCATCGGTTGTTTTGGCATCAGCATCCGTTTTTTCTCAGATAAATGAAATATATAGGCATCGTTTTTTGGTGTTTAACTATAATAACTATATAATCAAAAACGTTTGCAATCTAAATTATGTATTCTAACAAAATAAATAATTCTACAATTAATGTTCTTAAAAGATTACATTATCGGGGGCAATGACAAATTCAATGCTTTAATTGTATTTTTTTGTATAGCATAGTTCAGACTGAATTATACAATATTTTCTTTTTTCAAAAATATTGCCATAATTTGTTTGTACACTTGCTTAACAACGAGTGCGATAAACAAGTTTACTTTGCAAGCGTATATTGTCATTTATTTATTAAGTGATTAAGTTATTTTCAATTTATTTAAAAAAAATTTAAAGCCATAGTTAAATATATTCATAAAAAATTGAAAAAAAGTTAGAACTATACTTAAAGTAAAAGAAAAAAGTGCAATATCGTATATGTATCAGAAAATAAACAGTCCCAATAAATAAAACCTTTCAAATATATACTGAATAACGCTGTTATAGGGAGTATAACCTAGCAAACCTTGGGAAATACTACCTTAAAATTAGTTAGTCTACATGTAATTTTCTTACATTAATGAAAATTTTTTCAGGAAGGACATAGGACGGAACTTCTTTGTGGGCCTGCTGTTGCAAATTATATTGAGCATTTTTGCGACAAATATTATAGTTATTGTATGTAGATTTCAATAAATTTGCGCTAATGTCATATTTTTTAAGTTGTTCAATGTGTAGATGTAGGTAACTGGTAGAATTAGATGGAGGCGTAACAGAGACCTACATTTTTTTCGAAACAGCAACATTCTTAAATATATATAAACATATTGAAATTTTTTTATAAACCGCAGCGCTAGTGAAGGAATGTTGAGACAGGCTACCTATATATATATATATATATATATTGCTTATTAAGTACCCAGCAAAGAATATAACCTACGAAATCCTAACGCCCTCATTTGTTTGCTACGTACCTATGCGTTGATAATAGTATATTACGCCACGCGAATTGATGGTTTTTACTCACGCGGCCGAAGGCCAAGTGAGTATATTAATTTGAGTGAGTAAAATTATCAATTCAAGTGCGCGTAAACGTTTTATGCCACAACTATATTATAAGAAAA
>JAUZND010082077.1:0-15948 GCA_034780555.1 Coelogynopora nodosa | reverse complement strand
CTTTCACCCACACATTTTATTGCATTTTTCATAAAAGAATTCAATTCTATTTTTTCATCTAAAAATCTCAGAATTTCCAGAATTTTCCAGAAGATTCCCATCTATGAATATAGGATATAGTATAACTTTAGTCATATCCTAAATATAATCCATGATTTTAATAGTGTTCTAAAATGTAGTCAGAACATCTATCCTTATATATAAATACATATATAAATATATAAAAATATTATAACTAATATTATGTTTGGAATTCATAAATAAAGGATAATTGAGGATATTATTTAAAATTAGTACTTATTAATATAGTACAATGCATAGTTTTTCTGAATAATATTCTGCTTTGGTAGCTGGGTCTGGCCTTTCTGGTTCATTCTATAGATTTATCTATAACTTAACATATATCATATATTTATAAAAAATAATATAAATCATTTATAAGATTATATGTATAATAATCCATTATATATTATTCATAAAAGGATTGGATACTTATTTATTACATTAAGATAAATAAGAGCTTTAATTAATATATGTATTTAAATATAAGAAATCTCAAATAAAAAATATGTATACTACTTTATCATAAATAAAAAAATTACATATTACTGAATTTTTTAATTTATTTTTAAGATTTAATTATTAGTTACTATGGAAACTAATATAGTAAAAATTAACCTATGCTTTTAGCCTAAAATAGAATGAAAGGAAAGAATTTAATAAGTATATTATACAATAAACACAGGCTCAGTTAATAAAAGGTTATAATAAAACTATAAATATGTAATTTATTAATAATTATTTAAATACATGTAAAATTTTATATAAATGTAATCTAATCTAAAATATTGTATTTATTTCATTATAAATATAACTTTTATTTCACATTTTAAAATTTTATTTTTTCAAACAGGTTTGATCCAAATGGATTTTTACTTGTTTTTGGAGCAAAAATCAAAATCTAGAGCATACGCCTAGACATTTTGTATATTATATTTGGGTACCTAGATTTCAAGAAATAATTAATTCAGATAAAAAATTATTAGCCATATATAATAATTGATTATATTTATGAAGATTAAAAAATAATTTTTAAATTAAAAATATTATGAACTTAAATAAAAAAACATAATACTAATATTATTAATAATAAATACATATTACTTTGATAGCCAAATGTAAATATTATTTTTAAATTATTTGAATATTATCAATTAATGAATTATATAATATTATATATATAAGTAATAATTAAACTATATTACTTATATACATAATCTTATAAAATTCATTACTTCCAAAACCTGAATAATAATTTTTGTTTATCAAAATAAATTAATATTTTTTATTATTTTATTTTATATTAATCATTTAAAGATCAGAAGTGTATTTAAATGTTACATGTTTATAAAAAAATGGTTTTTTTAGAAAATAAAAAATGTGTTCTGTAAATAATTTTATATGATTATTAAAGTTCAATTTAGCAGTAATCATCTATATTTATCTTAATTACTTAAGTGATTCAACTTCCATAATGGCATCAGTATACAGAAGCAGATCCAGGATTACAGAATAGAGGTATTACAGGGTCAGGATGCATACTTGCCTTTTCTGGGTATCCATGGTGAGGTTGTCAACTGAGCCTCTAAATAAGCATGTTGTACTTAAAATTTTGGGTTTTTAGCACAAAAGAATGTATTTAAAGGCTTTTAAAATCATTATCTATTTATTTTTGCTAATTTTGTTTTGATGTTTTAAATAATATATTTATATTATTATCCAAATTGATACAATTAATATAGATGGGTCTGAAATAAGATTGTATGTAAAATCAATGAACTCAATCATTGTTTTTGATAATTTTAGAAAAATAATATTAATTTTTTTTCAGTTGAAGAGAAAGTACCCTCACACGAGGATAGCTGGATCCACCCCTGGTATATATAACTTTGACATTATGTTGTAAATTTGAAGTAAATAATAAATATAATAAACACTTCATTTTTGAAGATTGAAACATTTGAATAATGGGCATGTGAATCAATTTATAGATATGAAGTAGCCAACATTAGTAAATAGTAATATTAATACAATTAAGTAAATTCACGTATTGTTAAATTTTTAAAAAGTTTAAAAAACAAAGACAAAGTATTACAAAAAGTGCATCATTTGCGATTTCACATGAATGCCAAAACAAATAAGATTGGTCTATTATCAGCTAATACAACAGATAACATAGAGTATAGTAAATATATAAAAATTCGTGAAGCCAATCTTACATTTTTGGAATACGCAATATATTCACACCTGAATTCCAAAAAGAAGGTGTCAAATATCGACTTTCACCCGTGTCAAAAAGAGCTATGCGTGGCTAGTTCATGTAATGCAATAATATTAGTACGAATTAACAATAGAATTATGATAAATAAAGACAAATAATGGACACTGTAAGGAATGCAAAAGAATTTTATTGTGGTTTTTCTTTTGCAATAGATTTATGCTATTATCCTAAAATATATTTTAATACTATAAAAATGCGCATTATTTATTCCAGAAAATAATCAAAACTATTTCTAATAACAGACTAAACGAATCTCTAATTTTTGATAGGGAGGTTTCAAAAATCAGAAAAGGTCGGCAACTAAAAAATATAATAGACTTTATAAATTTAAGCAAAACATTTATACAATAATATAATAACTTGCTATAAAAGGCACTTTATTGTTAATAAAGTATATCATTGGCCCTTAAAATGTCTTTAAAATCCAATGAAAAATGCGCCGGGATACGCTCTAGCAAATAAAGCAATAGCAGCATCTACATTTAATTTTATGGATCGATGGAAAAAAAGAAAAGCCAAACCGTGTACGTTTTTTCGTTTCTCATGCTAGCTCTTCATCATCAAATGACTTTGGTTAAGGCTGTTTTAAAGCGTTTAAGTTCACTATTAAACCGTTTAGCAGTACACGATGAGACTGGTAAAGTACAGTAGACCTTCAGAAGAGAGGCGATGTTAGAATATATTCTTAGTGCGTAATTAAGGGCGTATTGCAGTTATCGTGAGACTGTATATCTTTAAATTATGTGCAGCGATGATTTGCCGAATGCGTGGTATACCACTAGAATGAAACTCCTAGGAGAAAATATATCACTGTCATAAAATGCATGAGCGATTGTATATATTTTTAGATAACCTCCTTGATAAATATAACCAAACTTATAGAAGGAAAGCACTTGACAGCTGGAATGCTAAACTGTGTGAAGAGTTGAGGGCGAATATTTGATCCATTTCTGGGAGTAGGTGATCGAGAAATCCTCTAGGTTATCTGCCTGAGTATGGATATGCCCGAATCATTATCGCAGGTTAAATAAAGAAGGCAAGAACATTCTTACAATTATTATTAGGATAATCAGATAACAGTCAATTGATTACTTTCCACGTATTATTATTTATTTAGAAAAATATTAATTAAATATATATAAAAAAATGTGAAAAGGTGAAAAGTTTAACCCATCCATTTTGCCCAAAATTTACGTAACACTGCAGACAATTAAAACAGTATATAAATGATAGCCGTAAAACACAAGAATTAAAAGAACAGATTATTGATCGGAAAAATATATAGAATAGTGAAACATAATATATGTATAATAATTTTATTTTTTTAACAAAGAAATAAAGATTGAAGTAATTGATAATCATAATAATTAACTTAATTACTCCGCATAAATTTATAACTAAAAAATCATATTTGTAACCTAATTAGAATGGGATGCATTCATATTATTTTACGTAATAAGGTGCAATTATAAATAAAACTTTTACTGTGAAAGGCAGGTAAACAATTATTGTGAAAAACCGACATCATTTAATCAACATAAGCCTATTTGATGAGAGCATATATCACGAAAAATAATTAATTTATTATTGCCCTGTTGCCCTGACTAAGCAGCCTGTCATCAACAATGTTATTGAGTATAACATTTATTATAGCCAGTAAATATATTATTGTCATTTAATAAATGCAAGCAATCCTTTTATCATAGTGTATTTTTAAATTTAATAGGGGTGGCATTTTTACTTTAATCTGTGGGGGGTTTAATCCTGGAAACGCGTTTTTTTAAATGTCTAAAAGTTATTAAAAAAGTCATGTTGAAAGTAATTTTAAATAATTTAAATTAAAGAAAATTATTTTAGATTTTCGAATAATAATGTAACTTACTTATAAAAATAAACGAAATATTTCACTGTTGTATAATTATTAACTGGCAACATTATTTAAAAAATTCAAATACTTAAATATAGTCATTGTATAATAAAGAAAAGTGTTGATTATATAGAAAACATTTCATATTGATTGTTAATATATATGTAATGAACTTTTTAAATATTTATTATCAATTGATTTTATTTATCCCCCAGCTTTGCTTCAGTAAACAATAAAATCAATTTCGTTTTCAAAACATCCATTATAATCCCCCGTAGCTATCGTATTTAACAGTATAATATTTTTACTTTCACACTATAGGGGACGTCCTAAAATGAAGTGACGATGGAAGAGGGGAGGGAGGTTTGTAGACTAGTGACAAAAATGTGTAAAATTAGCGTGATTATACTTTTCGTTTAAAATTGTTGTCTTTCATAAGGTTAAAATATGTTACAGATTCATCAATAATTATAAATAATGCACAAATTAAATTTTTCATTAAATCGTTATACTAAAAATCTCGGTTGAGTGGAATTTGTTTCTATAACACCATTTTTAACAAAGCATTTTTGGTTGGGAGTTCGGCAAGTGTAGTTTCATTTTTAAGGGTGTAGTTTGTTGTAGCTTGACGATTAGGAAAAATATACTCATAATATATTTTCAGTGGTTTTTATATTGTACGCTCCATTTAAATTTTCGAAAATTTTAAAATAGTTTTTTCCATAATTTAATTAGTTATTTTTATTCAAAACATATGTTTCAGTCAATACCCGAAATAAGTCAGAACGCGTTGTGACTAGTCATTACTCGTTCAACCAAAATTTATTCCACAAATTCTCGAACATGATATGATTACAGAATATGGGGTAGGCTACGCATTTATCACAATTTTTGTAATTAAGTGATATGCGACTTTCTCTGTCATCTTTGTTTTAATTGGTCTGAAGGTTAAATATTTAGTTAGATTATCATGATAATTCATTTTAAAACGATATATACCGTCTTTTTGTCTTTGAATTTCAATTAAGTTAACTTGACATTTTGAGTTCCAGTTATTTGATATAATAGGTTTGACGACAGTTGACTTCCGAAATTTATACTTATTCGGTTGACATTTCAAATGCATATATTGACAATTAATTTTAGCTGAACGAGTATTGACTGTAATCTCAAGTCTTGGAATTTAAAAACATATTTATTATAATTGTGCAACATCTATTTATATTGGAAAAAAGATTACACTGTTTCAGCAAAAAATTTCAAACACTGGCGAAATATCAATTATATAAATATTTTTTCAGATATTTTACAAAAAAAATTGAGGCAAAGGATGACGTTATATAGCGCAGTTGATCATAAATTTTTAGTTTATTACGATGTTTCTGAGCTTCAAAATATTTTTTAAATATTCCATTGTAAATCTATCCACTATCAATAAATTACGCAATATTAAGTATTAATAAGACATTATATGAATAATTAAATATTTCAATAAGTCATTTTTATTTATAAAAATAAAAATATTACTAGACCTCATTATATGTTTCATTGTATTAAAACAATAATTGTGGCATTTTTAGGTATAGGGGCCTATATCTTTCGGAGGCCTGAAAACTTCTCTGTTCTCAGTCCCTGTGTTAATATGTCTCTGTTTACTAAAAACCCTATATTTATATAAAAATTACCACACCTTATTTAAATAATGTCCGAAATGTTTAAATTATAACAAATATCCCGTATAGATATAACGTTTGTTATTATAAAAATATTGGTCATTCCTCAGTTATTATATTAACCATCGACAGCAGTATAACGGTAAAAATAACAAATAATTTAAATTCCAATATATAATACTGGTTTATGCAAATAAAAATATTATCACAACTTGACAATTTAAAAAATATTTATCACTCATATAGAGTCAATTTATACAGCAATATAAAGATGATAACAGTAGAAAAGTAAAAAAGATAATCATTAGGTAAATATATACCATAAAGGTATAAATAACTATACCATAGATCATAATTTGTTATCGACTAAAATCTAAGACAATATAGAGACTATTACAGTAATTACACCTTTTGTTATAATATGTCAAATGTATATTTTAAATTGACATTAAATTTACCGCTTTCCCTTTTACGCTAACTTTCGACCAGCAATTAGTCTGGCTCTGAACGGATGTCCAAGAACGGAAGAATAGAATGTCAGTCCAACAACACTGAAGACGCCCACACTTAGCACCCACAGTAACTTGTTCGTGTGACTTCGGCCACAAACCGTGTACCAATCGGTGAGGACTTCGACTCGCGGACGCTGTTGTTCCGGCAGACAACTAAAGTTCCAGTCCTCATCCATCTCCGCTGCACAGACATACTTATGTCGCGTCAACCCTGAAAAGTCGACCATCTGAACCCCGCACGGGCCGTAGGTCTGGTGAACTCCGGTGCTCCGATGTGTCTCGGGTACCGCGAAACAGATGATTAGACACAGTGTGGTGAAGTAGACGAGTAGGCCCAGACTCAGTGTCCCGTTGTCCCGGATGCGTTTGTAGCCGCCGCCAAATCGTTTTGCGGGATGTTGGCATCTTTGCTTGGTCCAGTACTGGATAACGATGATCATGAGAAAGATGGCAACGCAGACCAGTAAGCTGCGTTCTGTAGGAGCCCCCTGCTGGTCACCAGAGATGGCTTGGAGCAGTGCCATTTGGCCCATCATCGCTGGGGTGGTAAGTAGGGCGCTTAGTGCCAACGCTATCGGCGCAGCAATAGAGCGCCGCTCCAAGTAGATGGTGCGAATAAAAAATGTAAATGTAGCTGTGAAAGTAATGATCCACAGACTGCTGCCAATTGGAGCACCTAAAAATCGAGCTCTGGAAATATGGAAAAACGTATGAATACATACATAGTCGGCAAAATTGACTCAGAGAATTTTTAATAATGAAATTTAATTGTATAACAATTGTCCAATGATTTCAGTATATTCATTTCAAATCGTACAAATATATATAAATTAAAGCTTCTACCCAAACTATCATACTCACATGAAATCCAAATTCAATATGAAATAAGATGATTGTACATTTAGTACTCTAATATAATACATAAGAAATTTATCATTTGTGAAAACGATGGATTATGGGTAAAGTGAACTGAAGATGTGCAGACAAACCCTATACGAAACCGAATTATCGGCCCTTGCCTGTGTCGGGCTTTCTGTCTCTCCATCTAAAAAAGGAAGTCAAATGTCTCTTGGGGCTAATTGTACACTGACATAATAAATAGATGTGTTCAATATTTAATTTTTCTTTTATTGTAGGAAGCACTGTAAAGCAAAGTTATACTCACCCCTGTCTATACAAATTCTTTAAATGAGTTAAGGTTCACGTGCAGGTTGTATGATACTTGCATGTATACTTTAATCTTTTATTATTATTATATATATTTATATATTTACTTGCATATTATACGTATTAATATAATTAGGACGGCAATAGTTTTGGTAAAATCACAGGAATATATCACATTCACAAAGAAGCGTTCCATATTAAATATAACTATTTTTTGTCTTAAAAAACGCAAATGACATATTTCATCGGATCATTCTTATTTAATTAATGTATTGAAAAGTTTTGAACTTTAGACTGTATATCATATGACATTTTAGATTTCAAATGACATACTGTATATAATTTCCAACAGACAATTAGACAAATAATGCAACACTTCATTCAACAATATCTGTACATCCAATAAATTCTCTGAAAAATTACACATTTCGTGTACATATTTCTATATGAACACCTATAAAAAGTTACTGTATTTACTTGATTGGTGGGTCCGTATCATGCCAAGTCCACCAAATAAATTTGGCTCCAATAATATCGTACGGTCCGTAAATCAATTCAGCTGCCAGTCCCGTCAGTGCCGCTTCGGAGAACCGGGGAAGCCCCAGCCGCCAAACGGTTACCGTCGATGTGTACATGAATACGTTGTAGACACAGCAGATGTAGAGGGGTAGTCGAGGTGTTAACATAATTGTAGCTTGTGCCTGCAGCGTTTTTAGTGTAGAAATGTCAAAGTAACACAATGTTATATGTAGGATTTAAGGGGATAAGGATAGTGGGGTGAGGGAGTAATGAACACTCATCTTTTATCAACATTAAACTGTGAAAAAAATCTATATGATAAACGGAATTTGTAAACATTTTGACATATTGAAAAGATCTCTTAAACGTGGAACATTTGTGAAACATTTGTTACGATGTCATGAATATAAAGAATGCCATTAAATACATCATTTAATTACTATCCTTTAAATAGAGCAGATGACACTCCTTTTTTCAATATAATTAAAAATATCCATCATATTATTTTTCTACAGCAAAATCTGTATATATCATAATTTGTGTACTTTCTATAAATTGAATGATACCCGGAAATAAAATAAAACACTTTTTGACACTTCTGAAATAAAATAATTTAAACATATTTATATTTATAATTAGAATAAAATAACTCGGTCTATGATATCACTGAGTATGAAATATCCATACATTTTTCTTCAAAATAACAATATTATATTTGTTCGAAATATTTAGCCCATGTTTAAAGCAATTAAAACTAATTGGTATTACCAACCATTTTACTTCTAACAATGTAAAAATATAGGATAAATACTGTAGATATTTGTCTACATATATTCCAAATTATAAACATAATGCAAACATGTTTAACATATTCAATAATGAATATTATAAAATACTGATACTAACCCCGAGTAATTGAAACAAAAGTATGGTACAATTAAGTATTTAATTTAAGTATTTAACGAAAGTATCACTTGAATGCGTTATATAAACTAAATTAGAGTAAATTAGTTTGTATGTATGTAGGCTACAGGTTAACTATCGATTCACCTGCCAAAAGTTATCGACCAGGGGGAGCGCCATGAAAAAGATGTCATTAGCGGAGCCGGTTATGAAGCTGGCACACCAAACAATCATGTGTTGCCTTCCTTGACGCCTTGCATGTAAAAACGCGATGAAAGACATCAGATAGATGAGGTATTCGCCAATTACAAAGGTTGGCAGTTCCTAAGGGTATATAATATTACGTATGAATTAATAATTATATGTTTATAAAAATAAAAAAATTATTGAATAAACATCAGTTGAATTATAAAAGAGATATATTCATTGACTCAATAAAATTATATTAAATGAGTGATTCAACCATAGATATATATAATTGTTTATCTATATTAATGTCTTATTATATTACAACTATTATATCTCTATGGATTCAACGTATACAAAATGAGGTATTAAAGAAATATCAAATTGATGACACATTTAAAAAAAAATCATTGAATAGTTATTAAATAAATAATAGAATCATTATTAAATAAATTATAGAATCATTATTAAATAAATTATAGAATCATTATTAAATAAATAATAGAATCATTATTAAATAAATAATAGAATCATTATTAAATAAATAATAGAATCATTATTAAATGAGTAATTAACAATATATAAAACGAACCATTGAAAAAATATCAAAGAGTCATTGAAAATATATTAAATAAGTCATTGAAAATATATTAAATGAGTCATTGAAAATATATCAAAGGGTCATTATATCAAATGAGTAATTGAAAATATATTGAATGAGTCATTGAAAATATATCAAATGAGTAATTGAAAATATATTGAATGAGTCATTGAAAATATATCAAATGAGTCATTGAACATATATCAAATGAGTTATTAGTGCAAAATAATAAAAGTTTGTTATTTTCTATATACAATAGATTGGTTTCATAAATAAATTATCAGCTGTAGTGATTTTTATAAATGTATTACATTCGCTCATATTACCTGCAATTATTTTGGTACATTTTTTTAGCATTTATATATTTTTATTAATATTATTAATATATTTATAAATTTATTAATTAATCAATTTTTATTTATTAATTAATTTATTAATACGTTGTTAAAGTTATCCTATATATAGGATATATAATTTAGATATAATAATTAAAAAATAAATATTTTAAAGCGGAGAATATCTACCTTCCATCTCTCAGAGGGGCTATTCCAGTGTTTCCAGGGCATGTGGTTCCATTTTGCAAACAAATCCATGCTGCAGGTTGTGCCAGTGATTCTTATGAAATCAATGCCTTACAGGTGTCACCCTGTGAATATTAATAACAGTATACGTATACAAAGTTTTATAAAGTGCACTTCTGTCTTACACGTTGAATGTTGAATGTTGATAGCAAGCATGTAAATATACAGGTCATTTGTGGTATACCTCGAACACACCACTTATTGACCTGTCTGTGGTACTGGTGTACTCGTTGTCCAGTGCGTCTGTTTGAACTTATCTTTGAGCTATGTAGCCTATTGGATTAAACATATTGTGCAGTTAAACTATATAGGACGATATACTACTTTTAATTATAGGTTTTGTGAGAGAAATAATATTGAATTTCAACGACGGTTTTATTGTGTAGAATAATACTTATGAAGGTTAATACTTTTGTTATTATTCTTCAGTTATAGAAAATCTGAAGCTACGAAAAATGTTCATTATTATTTTATAAATAAATTTATTATCAAAATTGTGAAAATTGGTTTTTAAATGTAAATGTTTCAAAGCTCAGACATATTCATATATATTATATATATATATAACTGGAAATTGTAAGAAAATTGTAAGACCTAATTTTGTACAAAATAAATTATTTCTTTAAATAAAAATAAATAAAAATTCAAAAAATATATCTCTTTTAATCTTCACTTTTCTTATTATAAATTCAACGTATTTTAAATATTTATATATTTAATTGGAAATCAAGCCCACAAAAATCCTATTATTCTTTAAAGTTTTACCACAATATCAAAGTCTGATCAGATATTATACTGACTGTCGTCAATACAACAATACAACAATACCATATCGTTTACAATCTCATTAGTAGCAGTGAAAATCCTTAGACATTCTCCAAATCTTAATCTATCCTCCAAAACGGAGTTAAAAAGAATTGATGACGTCTGTCATTTTCATTGGTCTTAGATAAAAAGGTGAATAAAATATCTGTACAACCGAGAAGATGATGCTTGCTGTAATCTTTTACGCATTCTCATGCATACACATTACTTATATATGCATTCATTATACACGTAATTTATGTAGCCTATCGATAAACATTTCTTGCGTTTGTAGTTAGTGTCTAAATATTGTTTTCAGTTATATATTCTAAAAATATTCTCTTGTTTTGAGTATATACTAGCATACGGAAAGCGATTTCGGTGACAGTTTTGTATATGGTAAGTAATGATTTGTAAAATTGTTTTCAATTCGAAATTTTTTATCCTTCATTTTTTTTCAATAAAAAAAAGAAATTATGTTTCTTGTATTAAAAGGAAACAAGCATAACAAGTCAAATTAAAATATTGTTCAAACTTTTCGTATTAAATATTTTATATTAGAAAATGAAAAGTTTTACCAAATTAAACCTTTTAAATATAATACTGAAGTATATTGACAGCGCTTTTTCATCCTTATTATAAGGGACTCATCAGAAGACCACACCCCACACCAACGAAAAATCCCTGAAAACAGTAATACTTTACAAGGCCCGATAGGTGCTAAATATAATAGACAATTTGCATTATAGTGCGTTCTACTGATTGGTCTTAACAAGGACGAAACTGTGCTGTCCAACTCTCCTTGCCAACGAATGTACTTCAGTAGTATATTTGAAAGTTTTAATTTATTGGAATTTTTTTGTTTTCTAATATTCTAAGTACGTTATGATACTTTTTCTTCTTAATATTTTATATGTCTTAGTCATACAATTGAGAAATAATTTACTTTTATGTTTATTTATTTTCAACAGACCTCTGACAGGATAAAATCAATACTTCCAAAATTTTGGCAAAAGCATCTCCTTTAAACCGATGTTTGCGTTGAAAAATATCCTCTATGTAGTTGTTGTGGGCCTTCTAATTCAATGCGTTCGTATCTACTTCTCCAGTTGCCTCTGCCAAAGTGAGACTCGACTGGACGGTAAAACGGTGCTTATTTCAGGCGGCAATTCCGGTATTGGACTGGAAACTGGACGTATCCTGTACAATCGGGGAGCACGGGTTATATTGGCGTGCCGTAGGGCTGACAGCTGCAAAAGTGCTGTACAGTCGATACTCTCTTCAGCGGAGTCTTCAGCAGGGCAGAAAGCTTCAGTGGCCTCGTACAAACTAGACCTGGCGTCGATCAAATCTATTCGAGAGTTCACACAACAATACCTTGCCTCCGAGTCTCGACTGGACATTCTCATCAACAATGCGGGAGTGATGGCCCTAGAAAACTTTACCAAAACAGTGGACGGCTTCGAGATGCAGTTCGGGGTGAATCATTTGGGCCACTTCCTCCTGACTCGTGAGCTCCTGGGGAGGATTGAGGAGTCGACTCCATCGAGAGTTATTCTAGTGTCGAGCTACTTCCATGTGTTCGCTTCGACAGATTTTTCCCGCGTTAACGAGCCAGCTAATTATGGACCTTGGTCGGCGTATGCGCAGAGTAAACTGGCCAACGTACTGTTCGCAAGGGAACTGGCGAGGCGGTTGAAGGGCAAGGGAGTTGTTGTCACCAGTTTACATCCAGGCGCTGTTGCCACCGGCTTGGGCAGGCATATCATCCCAACTTGGCTAGAGGTAAAATAAGTTTGTTAGGGATAATCGAACTCACCAAATTATAAAAAAAAAAAAAATCATAACTATATTAAAATAATGGCAATATTTTAAATATATAAATTGTAATTTTTCTTTCAGAAGACAGTACTTAAACATATATATATTAAAAAGAGTCAATTCGTTATATTAGTTTTAATTACTGAAATGCTACCGTGCAGTCAAATTTCAGTCTTTCAAATAACATCGAAAAAATGGTAATGATGAATAAAATACAATATAAATCTTCCATGTGGAGGTTAATTACACAAATCGATAATACATTGTATCTAACTATTTTGTGAAAATATTGTTTACCGACATTCACATTTGTATTTTGTTCATACAAATTCTGCTTTTGTATTTTACAACTCCGGAACCTGTCTCTTCTATTGTTCAATTGTCTATTATGTAAAATTGCATAAATACTGTTTCTAGTATTTTCAACATGCTATAAATACAAGGATTTAACATAATGTGCTGCAGACGAAAAGCATAAAGGTCAACTGAGGTAACCACTGAAGTAGATAAATAACATCAATAAGAAAGTGTACTTTATAGCAGCTGCATCAGTCAAAACACTTTGTAAAACAGGATTAAGTGGAATGAACAACATATTAAAAAATATATATAGGCTATAAATAAGTTTCTATACTCCATTATTTTAATTGATATGGATGGAATTACAAACGGGACAAATTTTAACTCATCAAGATATCATGTGATATATATATAATAGCATGTGACAGATTTAAGAATTTTTTTGTCGGAATACAGTTGACTTTATATATGTTGATCTTTGTTAATGAGTTTAAAATGTTTAGAAAATATAATTTTAATTATTAGCCAGTATTTCTTTTAATTTTAGAATCAGAATTTAAGTAATTTTAAACTATTTACTGTCAACTTTAATTCCTATGTTTAGTATTACTGATATCAAAAATATAACGCTTTGTTTGTTTTGTGTCAATTCTATTAGATTATAAATTTCAAATAAAAATATTACAGCATTTAGTCAATTTAAGCATAATAACCATATATATAAGTAACTTTATAACTACATAATAGTATATTATAAATATAAACCTTCATTGATTTTTGCTTTATTTTCCAGTTTCCATTGTCGCTGATTAGCGGTCCTTTTATAAAGACTCCAGTAGAAGGAGCCCAAACGTCGGTCTGTTGCGCAATTGATGACACAATCGACCCCAGTATGTCGGGAGCCTACTTTAGCGAATGTCAACCAAGTTATCCGCTTGCTGCAGCAGTCAATGATTCTTTGGCAGAGGAATTGTGGACTTTGAGTGAAAAATTGTTGGAGGGCAAATAAATAAAGCTTTCTATATATAAAAGACAGAAGAAAATGGATGGCAATCATGTTCAATTATTCGAAGTTTCATCTTTACATTTTAAAATATTTTGTTAAATCATACAGTATATATAGTTATAAATTTTTTTTATATTAATTCAAATTATATATATTTTGTCAGTTTTAGCTAATGCATTTACGTCAGTTACGCATAACTAATACTGATATATAATTGAGAATATAATTTACAAAAAAACAAATCCTCATTCACAGATCATATTAATCAGTTTAAATATTATTTATATTTCTATTTAAATATTAAAAACAAAATGTATTGTTTTATAAGGGGACTATTGGTGAAATATTTGTTATAGGCCTATTACTTAATCACAAATATATATCAGGTGCGAATGAAGTCCGAAGATCATCTCCATAATTGGATCAATGTCAAAAACTATATAGGCTAGTTGACAAGAATTATTGCAGTAAACAACTTTTAAAACTACATGATTAAAAAATGCGTAAAATGCGGTTTTTGCCCAGTCTAGTTTAGGCGCATCCCATTTGTGCGCATCCCCATTTTAGCGCAAACTCACGCAATCTTACTAAAAAAAAGTTATATATTTATTGATAACAACAAAGAGTCATTAGATTTATAATGAAAAACTATACATAAATAACAAGTACAAGTTAACCATGGTAAATGTATGTTGATCAAAGTTCCAACGAAAGCGACAGGATCAAGAAGCACATCAAAGTTACGCTCATCGGGTATATACCAAAAAAAATGCTTTGTCAAGCGTGGTTATTCCTTTTAATTCACATTATTAAACATGCTTAACATGTCATGAAACTAACTGTGATTCATTTTTAAAACATTTATTTTAGAGTATGAGATATATTGATATATTATGCGCGCGGAGGCAAACATGATTGACTGCATTTTTCTAACACGTTGTGTTATGTGCATAATGTGGAATATATGGTATAATTTTATTTCAACTAGTTGAGAAAAAGCATGATATGTTAAAATAAAGTGTACTCCAGTGTAATCTGTAATTGAGTAATGACGTGGAAATACAATTAAAACAATAAGATCAAGTCCTTTATTTATTTTAAACCATGTATATGGACATACTATATATACTGTAATTCTTAATTTTGTGATGCATGTAATACAAAACGGATTACACTCCAATTTCGTTCTCGGAAAATGCAATTTCTTTTTAAACTGTTAACAGATGTAATACTGATTAATTAAAACTTTTTATGAAAGGCAATACTGTGAAAATATTAAACGAGATCCATAATTAATTGTAATGCTAATTTTAATAATTCAATATAAAAAAATTATTTTAATATAACATGGCGTAGTGAAATAAACAAACGGATCAGAATCAATCACTTTTATGACAGTAATTAAAAATGTTGTCGTATTAATAAAATTCAATCTTTTATTAAAAAAAGAGTTATATTATTAAAGTTATTGGAATGGAGGAAAGTATAGGGGTTAAACATTTGATTTTAAAATAATTTAATTGTTTTAAAATTATTTAATTGTTTTAAAATTATTTAATTGTTTTAAAATTATTTAATTGTTTTAAAATTATTTAATTGTTTTAAAATTATTTAATTGTTTTAAAATTATTTAATTGTTTTAAAATTATTTAATTGTTTTAAAATTA
>JAUZND010082066.1:0-15948 GCA_034780555.1 Coelogynopora nodosa | reverse complement strand
TTAAAATTTGAAAATAAAATCTAAAATTGATAATGTTATTGATTATATTATTTGAAACGTAGTTACTTCTGGCCCACTCTGTATATACTGACAAACACTAAACAATGCCGATACTAGAATTAAGCCGAAAACATTATTTGCTCAGAAAAGTCACGTTTGGCATGGTACATTATAGTCTAATTTTTTTATTGAGAAAGAAATAAAATGTGATTTAAACGATTTGACTATTGAACAATTAAATTAGTGTACACTATGTGGTTGGTTTCAAAGACATTCCCAACAAAAATGGGACCCATGACATGTTGGACCCAACACATTAAATTGTCAAATATATACCATTGATGAAATCGCACTCGCACTGTCCAACCATCATTGTATGCTAAAAGTAAGGGCAACGACATGGTTTTCTCGTGAGGTGGAGAAACTATGCAATAGCATAGCTCATAGAGAAGAAGACCGCCAGAAATTATACAATAAATTTCACAGGTAGGCCTACTCCGGCGAAAATTACCACAATGGAACTTTATTTTTATAGTTATATTTCTCGGTGCTAGTGGCAGACAAAAGAATTCAAACGATTGAAGCGTAATTATTTTGGTTTCGATTTCTGAAAATTAAATATATGGCTTACATAATGATGACATTTTATGGCACTGAGTTTACTTCAAATAACGTAGGAAAACTTTTAAAGCCCAAATAGTATGCTGTTGATAGGAACAATCGAAACATATTATCGACTTTTTATGATTTTCCACTATGAACATTTAGACGGGGAAGGGCCATGATGCACCCCATGATCCCTCACTGAAAACGCCATGCACATATACTTTTGCATGATCCTTTTTAAGGTGGTCAAATTTTATTGAATCATTTTATTTAAAAAAATAATAAGTAACAAAAAATAAAATATAGAATGTTTTGAATTATTACAAAAGTTCATTAATTAAATAAGTAACTAAGTATACATAAATAACTAAGTAACTAATCGCATATACTTAACTAAGTACATTTATTTTTTAGGTATATGGTTCAGTTAATTTTTGAAAACCAAAATGCGGATTTGGTCTTTCTTAAGTATATAAGAATTCTTAGAGCAATTCTTTTGACTAATGGCCCCAGATGCAAACCAGTTGTGCTCTTTGATATCAACACCGGGATGACAGTCGCATTCTTTTATAGCTATTTCTCTATATTTCCTGATCAACTGCGTATTCCTATTCAAAACACATAAAGTGACCCGAAAATATACCAAACTAATTTCCAGATGCTACGCCTATATATATATATATATGTGTGGAGTTGTCAGCCAAGTAGCCACACACATATAATACTGTACATGTGCAGCATAATATATATTACAGCCACAACCGAAAAATGTGCTTATACAAATTGTTTAAAGTAAAGTTTTGAAGACTTCTCAGTCAATTGACGGTTGAACTAACTCGGCAGTTGTCGACCACTGTCCATCTCGACGGTGATCAGCTGCACCAACTGGACGAAGTGCGAACTATTGGTTTTGGAGGGCCCGATCGGCTCCTTTTTTATATCACATTCTTATACGTTGTGGACATCGCGACAAAAACAAATATTTGAATAAACAAAAATAAAATATTCTATTTTAGTATTAAAATATGTTATTTAAGAACAACTTGAAATACCTGGATATCTTGAAATAATATGATTATTATATTTGCAATATTATACAATTGTTTATACGTTTGCTTTAATTTTCGATGTGACTAAATGTTGACTTTTACGTTTTATGTTTGGTTGTCAAATTAATTCGTTCATTAACTATTATTATCTATTACAATTATTGCATATAATAAATAAAAACATTACTGATATTATAATATAATTATTAATCAATATTTATTAATAAATTTAATAATACATTATATATTAATTCAATTAAAAATTACAATTTATTAATATGAAGGTTCTGTTTCCAACCACAGTTTTCGCTTATTCACCAAAAAAATGGTTTATTATTTGGAAACTTTTAGGATTTCTAGAAATGTGTTTTCTTTGCCTTCTTACTTATTGTAATTAAAAATAAAATCACTCAAAATAAAATAACGAACGAATTTTAAAAAAATATTATATTGTCATGTTCAAATAGAGAAAAATATTTTTGAAAAAATTTGATGACGTTTTTTTTCACTTTCCGCCTAAAAAAGTGTGATCCAAATAGACGTGAAAATGTTCTTTTGACAATAATTAACTTTAAACTCATTTAATCTTACAGATTTAATATAATATTTTATCAAATAGTCTATGATTTTCAGTTCATCATGCGTCAAAGTTTAAATTTACACGGAATTTATACAAAATGTTGGTGTGTGCAAATTAGTTATAAACGCTATTTTACGCTTGTGAAGAGGTGCAAAAAATTAGCTTTTAAGTTGCTTAAATATGTATCAATACAGCCTATTTGTAAAAATAGTCTTTATAGTATGTTGTGATATAACTCCTATTTTATACCGCTGTATTACAGTTTTAAAATATAATATGTTGGAGGTGATTTTGTTTCATCATGTTTGATCTTTTCCAAAAATGTTGTACTATATTCGTTTTTTCAAAATCCATATTTCATCTAGTATAAGACAAATGATACAAATGATGGGATGGCCATCGTGTTCGCTACGCCAATTGTTACCATTAGCAATCGAATTAATAATATTGGTAGTAAGACAAAGAAGGCATTTATCAGTATCGAAAGTAGGTATATTTATTTATTACTCGTTAGTTCATTAAAAGACATAACAGCAGTAGGACTATAGTCTAATAGAACTATATACTATAGCAACATATAATACTTAGTTAGGAGTGAAATATTGTTAATGAAATCATTTGGTGCTTGTTATAATTGGGAGTGTATGTAATGATGAAAAATAAATATAAAATTTTTGAAAATTGGTGAATTAATTTAATACGAAAAATACACTTCACCAAGAACCTATACATAAAAACATCGATGTGTTTATGTATAGGTTCTTGGTGAAGATGCATCTCAATTTAAAATTATTTTATATTTACTTAATTTTATTATATTTTTTAACATTGAATCAATATATTTAATGAAATTTAAAACAAGGAAATTTAAATTCTTAAACTAATATAAAATGTTTTTCTTACGCTTTACTATCTAAAGTGTTCCAATTAACGGACGTTATAATTGTGATCTTAATATCTTTATGCGTGTCTCTTGGGCGAAATGTAGTTCAACATTATTGGTTATCTCTACTTTAGTTCAATATTTTTTTATTTTAATACTATTGATATATATATACAATATATATGTATAATTTAAATAATATATTAATACATCTCTGGTATTGTTACACTTTAAGAGATATGATTAATAAATCACTTACCCGAATAGACCTTAAATAAAATTTATCCAATTAAAAATATAAACGAATTCCTCTCATTATAACATATCCCTTCCGATTAGCAAATATTCATAAAATTATACGTACCTACTGGTTTTGTTTCACTTTTCTTTTCGTCGTTTACTTTTCGTCCGAAAATAAAAATTAATTGTGTCAAAAATATATAATGTTGTCATACTCATTGTATGGGTTATGCCAATTTTATAAAATCTAAATAATGAGAATAAAATTAACAATAAAACCCAATATACTAAAGCAAGGTGACGGGGGTTTAAGCTGTTCGAAAAACAATTAGATATATTATAATATAAAATATATAAATATATAAATTAATTAAAAAAAATTATATAAATATATTACAATAAAAGTTAAATCACTTATTGTAGAAAGAACCCGAAATACTAAATTTAGCCCAAGAGAGTATATGTTATTGCATTTCACATTGTAATTGATGAGGTGAAAAATCACACTAATGAACACTTTCTAATAAATAAAATGTAATTCAATAACAACTCAGAAAAAATTCAGAAACAACTTTTATCATATACGAACGATGTTGTGTGATTCATGAAGCTGCATCATAAATAAATAAGGTATTGAAAAGTGTCAATGCAATGTAAACTTTCCAATATTTGCCACAATCATACCTTATTGAATGTAATTTTGCGACCAAAAAATATAATGCATTTTCAAGTTGTTATTATTATTTAATTATTAAATATATTACATATGATATTATTACTCAATATCATTGAACATGTATTTTAATGTCTGTTTTAAGTATATATTGAATAAAGTATATTATGTATTGGAAACAACCAAAAAATGCACAATACATTTAAGCATTTCTAGGGTTTGTTTGACTATATCAATTTTTTATTTGATTGTACTTTGACGTTGTTAGAATCGGCAATGGAAAGCCATAATAACCAAAAGGACTTTGACTCGATTATGATTGTCTAAGAATTAATTCTTAAATTTTTGTTCCAAATATTTTTTTTACTGATTTTGGAGTAATATTGAGGAAGGGTGGTCATGTAATGTGCCTGAAATCAGTATTTCGTACTGCTGAAATTATTAAGTTATTTAGCGTTCTAAGATTGCATTGATCTAACATATAAATTTATATGGTCAGGCAAATGTAGAAATAAAATAGCAACCATCTCTTCAAAAGTGTTATAAATAATGTTCAACATTTTTAACAAATTAGTATTCTATTTCAAAATCGTAATTATTTAATTAAGACATAATGCAATAAAATAACTAATTAAATAATTATATATTTATATAGTTAATTAATAACAATAATGCAATTTGTTTAGCGTATTATATTATTAGTTTCGATATTTTGTTACTACTTGAAAAGATCTTATATGTTTTGATGTAAGTAATTTATTATATAATTTCATTTGAAAAGATCTTATATGTTTTGATGTAAGTAATTTCTTATATAATTTCATTATATCAAAACTAGTTTCGCTCAACAGCATTTGTGAAAAAATACAAAAAAAACTCACGTTTTATAAAACATTATATTACTGTATATGATTAGTTTTACTAACAGAACGCCACTCTTCCTTACAGTAACGTACATTTTTTTAAATTAGATAGTATACTACATAACAAAATTATTGTATTACTTATTATTATTATGTATTAAAACTAAAACCTATATCCGTTGAGGGTCCAAAGTCCCGTACCTTTGTTTAGTCACCTAATTGTCTGTTATAGTTATTATAAATATCATTTTTTACACGCGTTATTCCTCTTTATGATCCGGCCAGTCCCCTATAGCTTTTTGCATTTGACAGACTGTATTTGTATTTGTCAAATCAAAACATAAAAAGGACCAAAACATTATCAAAACAAAACTGTCAAATATAAGAATCAACAGTATATAATAATATAAAGATGGTTTAAAGGGGAAAAATAAACTTTTATGACCAAACTCCCAAAATGTAAAACTGGTCGTTCAAGGTCAGCAAGTATAAGGGCAGGTATAGGATAACATCCCTCATCACTGCTTCTTTGGAGAAACACAACCTTGTCCGGGAGTTTGTTTTGGCAGTTTGGTCATGGATGTTGTTTTTTTACTTTTAACCATCTTGATATTATTATACAATTTTGTTTCTTATTTGACAGTTGTTTTGATAATTTTGTTTACTTTATACTTTTTATTTGTTTTGAAGTGGTGTTGAGGAATCAAATAGAATGTGATCATTTACTATTCTAAATACGTAATCTGGTAATTATTGTAGAATTTTGTTTATACCCTAATATGAATACTTTATTATTCACTGGTCTTGTTTTTATTGTCTTATGGTTAACAATTCAGAGAGAGTATTCTTAATAATATTGTATATTCATTAATCTAAAGAAGACTGGCGTTCTGCCAACATTTGTGCTGTTGATTGAAACTAATTTTAATATACTAATATATTATGTTGACGGTTATCCACATATTTCCAACTAATTTAATTAAGTTTTATCGTTTAAGTTTAAGTTGATCGTTTAATAATTTAATAAATTGCAAATAAAAATGAACATTTAAAATTTTGATATAGAGTTTAATATTATAAATATTTCATTATATCTTTTTCTTGTTTAGATGTAAATACTATATTTAAAAAAATATTTTTCAAATTGAAAAAGTGATTTTTGTTCAACAAACATATATATCAGTAACAGCAAGTTTAGTATTAATTGTATTCTTTGGAAACTAAAAATGGACGATGAGTAATTAGAAATGATAAACATAAGAATTTTTTTCTCTCAAATAACGAATTGTAAACTAAAAAGTAACTGATATTTCTCTTCATATAAATAAAAAAATGTATGCGCAGGTCACATCAAATCTGACTGATCCAAATATAACAGCTTTTACTTGAACAGCTTCTGTTCAACCGAAGTTAATTTAAAGGATTTAATTAATTTACTGAACTGTTTTCGGGATTATCAACATTTTTCTGCCCTTCTCGTTTGTTTCATTTATCGTGCATCTTTGTCCGGCAAATTTTCATATATCTTCATTTAGCTCACGGGAATATGTCTCCTACAAAGAATGAGAGATCCATCCAGGTAAACTTGACCGGTAAAAAGAGGCACCAGATTTGTCGTACTTTGAGCATTGATTTCAATTTCGACACTGTGTATAAGTGTTAGGTAGTTTCAAAGATGCAGTCAATATAAAAAGAATTCGTCACTTTTCTCTCTTTGCCTTTTAAAACACTGTCCCTTATATATAGAGTTCGTCATCACTTACTCCTGTAACAGTCTTGCTGATTTTTATACCACATATATAAAGAATAGATGCTCATCGTCTCCATCCTTCTTGTATCGTTCAAATACTTAACTCGTTCCTACTTTTTGCAAGTGGCTTCTGAAGGGCTCGACGCGAGTTTGAGGTGTTTTCACCAAACGAAGACTAGAGGAGATTTAATCCCGTTACGCTTCGCAAACGATACTCTCACCTTTCGTCTGCCTTTAGGGGGAATTTCCTTCTTTTTGACCCTCCCAACTGATTCTTTTTGGGCAACTCGTGACGTTTTATTAAATTTTCTTTCCTAGTATATTTGCAGTACTGCGTCTTTTGCAATATGAAAAACAAAAATAGGTCAACTTTGATAAGGATAATGAACGCTATACCTAAATATTTAGTAAAAATTGTTTGTATTTATAACCATATTACTAATTGGTTACAATTATCATGTTTAACAATTAAAAATAAATAAATAATTTTTGAACGTTAATTAATGTAACATATATCAATGTTTTAGATTATTTACAACTATTTGAAAAGCATATTTGCTTCGCATTTAAGAAAATGTGGAAAATACATATCATACATTAAATAAGTAATAAATGTAAGTTTAAACTTATTATAAAATCGTTAAGGCGTTTGTTTAAAATTTCGTTTATAAATAGTTGTTGATACAAATAGTTTAAATAACTAAATTGCCCTTCACATAGTTATGTGGAATTAACTAAACTAGCTAGCCCTACATGTACAATATGCTATCTCCATCTGGTTTAGAGAATCAAAATAGGTTAAATTGCAATAATTACCTATATTATTGTTAACAAAACAGTCAGAACACTAAATGAACCCTTACCCTAAGCAAAAATATATATTAAAATATATTCCAATTGCAATGTGAATAGAAAAAAATTATTTTGATAACCAAAAAAGGTTTTATTAACTAATCTAAAAAATCTATAAACCAGTAGTAATAATACTTGCAACCCTAAATATATTTCAACAAATACATTAATTTAAATGTATTTATTACAAGTGTAAGAATAATTAAATCGCATTCTCATTATTTGAGTGGAGCGCATAACTTTATAATTGCATGTATTTTAAGTATTACGATAGAAGTCATAGATTTGGTGGTATGGTTGTTTATATAAGGTATATATATATTATATATATCATAGCTTTATATTGAAATGTTTGGCTATAACAAATATTTTCAAAATAAAAAATAACTATTGAATTAATCACACGTAAGTGGTATATTTATTTACACATTTTTAGAATTACGAAAAGCTATAAATACAACAGTTATGGACTGGTAATAATAGATTGTATGTATTATTTTTTATTACAAATTTAATTTCTGTCATTTTCTACAACACAATAACAATATATTCTGAAGGCATATTATATTATTGATTAGTACTATATAGTGCAAAACTAATAACATAACAATTTAAAAATAATTGTTGGATGTATATTTGTAAAATTCATGTATTACATATAAACTCTATAATTCACATTTATAAATACTGAACACCGCATATATTATATATTATAATGTATTATTATATAATATATAATGTATTACTATATAATTTAAAATGTATTATTAGGTTTATGATTTATTAATAACAAGTATTATTATATGTGAGAGTATTATAATATGTGAATTAAAATTATACACAGCGTATAGCTTTTAAAAATCTGATTAATTTTGCTTGGCTTCCAGCCAAATCAATACCCTTTAAAATAGTAAAATGGATTAATAAAAAGAAAAAGAAATGAAAAAATAAAGAGGCAAATAGCTATATTTCGATTTTTGGCAATTGGCAATTTTTGGCAATTTGGCTGTATGTTTGTCAAAATATAGGGCATTTCACGATTCAATATCTAATTTGTAGTTTAAGTTATGTGAACCCTTTTAATAAATATATCGATTTTTAATGCTATCGATATAGTTTGTAAGAGGGTCTATTTTGTAGAGATCATATTAGTGTCTCTTTTACACTGAAAGAAAAATCTCATGTTTCTGAAATCTTGAATTTAATCTAATTTTGACATGGTCTTTCAAATGCGATTAACTTTGTTGTTCTATAAAATATTATAACAAATATTAGCACAACGTTCTTCACCAACAAAGGAAAATATATTTTAATGAAACGCAGTGCGAGATAAGTATATACCGTGGAAAAAGTTTTTTTTTAATATTTATTTCAGAATTATTTTTCATTTTTACCGGTCTTTTATGATCGGTAAAATGTTTACAGTGTCTATCTAACCCCTTTCAATGGAGTACAAGTTTTGGATAATTCGGTTGATATGTTTACCATCTCATTTTTCATAAAAGTTTTAATGGGGTAGTTATTTATACAAAACATTAATTACTACGGTAATATTATTTTAAAATTACTATTATTATAAAGGAATTATTAAATTGTTATACTATATTTAAATTTTAGTAATACATTATTGATAAATTTTGAATATTCCAGTATTTTATTGGAATTCAAAATTATTATTATTAAAATTTTCAGCTTTCCTTACTAAAATAATAAATTTAAAATAAATAAAATATACTAATACACTATTAGTACTGTCTTTAATGGGTTAAAACATATTTTTTCATATATGCGACAAAAATATGCGACATAAAACATTAAACTTTCAATATATAATATTGGTTATCTTTGCTTTTTTCGTTTATTTTAAGGAGAAATATTTAATTCTATACTAGTTTTTTAACTTAATACTATTTAATTTTAATAAAACAATTTATGGGAATATTTTAATAGAAATTTATAGATATATTTATATCATAAATAACATTTTGTTTATTATACATCCCACATTTCAGTATTTCAAGCTTCTTTACAATCGCAAATGACGTACGATAAAAATGTTCGATTTGAGATTCGGGTTCTTAACGTATGGCGTCGGGACAAAAAAGCGCGCAAATTAATACCAAGCAGTCAATCTGTTGAAACGTTCGCGTTTTGGGTTTCAACGGACGACCTTCGTTGCAACTGTCCTAATCTTCAGATCGGTTCTACGTATCTTATCCTCAGTGGGGTCCGTGTTGAGATGTTTAATGGGCGCCCTGAACTTATGCTCACGCGGAAAAGCATAGCCCTTCCGTACCAAGAATCGTGGAATAGACGGCTTACTAAATTTCGTCGTCGTGACAAACGAGGGAATTGCAAAAAGTTCTCGCGAAAGGCTAAAATTCGCCGAAATGATCAGCGTAAACTCAGATCTTATGATACAACGAAGGTGCGCAAAAAGAAAACCAACAGTTACAATTCACGCTCTCGTGAAATGAGTTTTCAAGGGTACCAACAGCGGCATCCAGCTTATAACAGCTACAATCCAAACTACGGCTACTATGGAACGCGAAAGTAAAGTCAGATATGTAAACTATCCCTTAAACTAAATGTTAATGTGATAAAAAAATGGATGCTGAATAAAACATGATTTCATCAAGTATGCACTATCTGTAACCTCTATTTCTATATACTGATTTTATCTAAGTCTAAGTTACTCTACTCGCAGTGAACATATCATCTGTCATTTCCTCCTAATTGTGAATAAAAATATTAGCATCATCTTTCTTCATAGTTGTTGCATGTGCTTCAGAAATTTTGGCAGCAAAAATATTTTTTAGGGATTTCTTACAAATGTAAACACACTTATGTTAATCACTCAAATTACTTGGCTTCATTTATTCTCATTATTGCTGTTTCATCAAATATTTCAATGTTTATTTTTGACACTTTAAAATATGACTTCAGCATCTCTAATTACCAACTTTAAACAATCTACAAAATGTGAAATATACTTATAGGTTAGAAATAAGTTCTAAGTAAGAATTTGAAACTAAATTAAGTAATGAAATACTCCCAAAGTAAGATTAAATTTGAAGTAAGATCATAAGAACCTATTTATGGAGGTGTTGTTTGTATATATTTTCTGGAAGCTAACCTGTATAGGTAAATTAGTGGGACATGAGGGAAACCACGATGTTTTCTACCACATGACACGTCCTTTTTGATATGTAACAGCTGAATGCATTAGAGAGATGTCACATTTAAAACAAAAAATAGAAATAGATTTACTATAGGATATTTATTTTTTAGTTACTGGCTATCGGCCAAAGAACTCCAAATATTTATGCGAGATATATCTGCTCTTACCTCAACATTAATACTATTAATTAGTATATATATATTCATGTATAACTCAATTTATATTAATTTACCTACTTTTAAAAATTGTACATTTTTTATCATGAAATTATTTTCTGCATGAGACTAATGAAAAGTCACAAGTTAAAATCTATTAAAATTTGACCAGAATTTATCAATGAACACCATCATCTTGCTGTCTAAATGTACGTATTTACTCTCTGTTTTTTTACCATATTTACGAAATACATTCACTATATATCTATTCTGTTAGTAAATACATACTGATAACGATCAGTGGTGTTTGTAATGTGTTGTTCAAGTTATGTAACACTTCATTCATTATTTTATAGTATCGTCTTACATTACCATTATTATCATTTATTGCTGTAAATTATTTATTATGCAAACAGTATACGTTTTAGTTTCCGTTCCTTTAATGTTGTTTTGCTAAACTCATATGAATAAATACAGTAGTTAACCGGAATATGTCTTTTAAACTTGTCTTTTGATATTAAAAGTAAAACATATTTAGAAAATAAATTTACAATAAATAAAAAAAGTTGCGACGTTGCATTGTATACTGAAATCGTTTTTTTTTCTTCTTCTATATTACAACTTCCTATTAACATAATTTAATAAGAAATTGTCTAGCTATATATATTTTTTATTAATTAGATGTTATACATTTTAACAACAAAAATAGTTGTTATTGAATCGAATGTAATCATATTTTACTTTATGTTTTAGAACTGTTATGTGGGTTATTTTTGTTTTGTTTCTTACTTGTAATTATAATATACATGTTAGTATAACAAGATTTATCTATAAATTAATTTAATTTAAAAAAATTATATGTAGGCTTATAGTATGATACTTTGACCAAGTCACTTTCTGCGGCAAATTAATCTCATTTTTATTATTAATTAATTCGTGATATACCATAAAAACTGTCAGTTATTTTAAACAAAAATTAAAAAATCTACAACTTATGGTTTTAATATTCAAATAGCAAACATTTAGATTGTAGCTTAAAATAAAATGTCATAATATCTTTTAATTATAGAAAAAATTATAACATTAAATAGATTTTATATATAAATTAGATTTAGTTTTAACATACATGATGCGTATCTATTTTTAAAGGTATTTTTTTAAAATTAAATTAATAATAAATTATTTACTGGACGATAACATATCATTTGATCATATTTTTTATTCACTCGATAATATGTGCGCTAACAGATAAATTTAAAAAATTTGGATGTTGACGTATATATACAATAATATACCAAACAAAAATCATATATATTTCCTCAACATTTCCAAATAAGTTTCAAATCAAACTACGTAGAAGGTTGAACATATTGTATTGAACATAGGCCTACTAACATACATTAAACTAAATAATATATAGCATTAAATATATTTCTGATTGTTAGAATTAATAGTTGACATGAAAATTAAAGTTGATTTGTCTGAATATCTAAAATAAAATGTTATTTAAAATCACTAAAAGTAAAAAAAATTAACAAAAATTAATTATTTACAGAAATAAGACAAACAGTTATATTGATGCAAATATATTTTCATAATTAAAACATTACTGAAACTTGAAATGATGCCTAAATCTCATCTTTCCCAATATGACAATTGTGTAAAATGTTTTTAGTTTTCTAGAAAATTATATATTTGTTTGTATTAATCTAGCACTTTTGCGTAAAACTCAAGATTTATTTGGGCACTACTCTTTTTAAATGTACTGCTGAAAATTTAAAATTGGAACCCATTGTCCTCTTAGGAATAACATCTTCGAATCACGAACATTTTCATACAAGAAAATAGCTCACCGTTATTTATTCCATATTCAAGTTACGTGCGGGATATTTGCTTAATACATTTTCTACGCATTTTTAATATAGAGCAAATGTATAAAATGTTTCAAAATATGGTTCTAAATGAACTGTATCTTTTTTTGCTTCTAAGCTATAGTAACATATCATAAATTATGATGACAGTTTATAAATAATAATTAATTATTTTATAATTTAATCAAAACATTTTTTAAATTAGTTTCTTCATAAAAAGTTACTAAATTAATAGTTAATAATATGTTAATGTTTCATTTTTTCGTACTACAGTAAATATCGCCTATATCGAATTCGCATATATTTGTATATTAAACAGTCGCCTATATCAGAGTTTTTCAAATGTCCCGATTTCCCCCCTTATCTTTTATATGTTAATCAAGTTTGCCTATATGGAATATTCCTCTATATCGAGGTTTTTTTGGTCCTTCATACATCAATAAAATCGAATTCAACTGTATTATGTTTAAATTATTTTCACAAATGTAGTTTAAAATTAAAATATTAAAAAATCTTAATTATTATAAATAATAATAAATAATTTTTAAAAATTATTAAAAAAATATTCATTTGTTAAGCAATTTTAAGTTTCTTTGTTTAAGCTAATACATGTTTCACAATCACATACATTTTTAGTTTACTCTAACAAATAGTAGTTGAAAATCCCACTATAGGCTAGATATTTATAAAGTTTTAAAAACATTTTAATTATTTTTCATTTCTACTGATGAACGAAAATAATAGTTGCTATAATATTCACTTGTATGTATAAATTGCCATATATATAGATTTGTTGCCATTATAATTGTTTATATTATGTTGTCCTTATGTTTTCAATTTACATATATCAGAATATTTATTGAAGCTAGATAATTAGTTGAATAATTTAGTTAGTTCATATTATCAATAAAACAGTTGATTAATTATTAATAATACATTATTATTATTTGATTAATTATGCAAGTCTATGTAAGTAATAGTTTATTAGTTAATCAAATTTTTTTAAATATTTTATGTGACTTTACAAATCTAACTTCATTGTACGGGTAAATTAAACTAATGAATATTATAATAATGATCCAATTTTTAAAAAAGATTAAATAATTTACGATTCAGTGTAAAATTGTCATTTTGCTTTATATAACAAAAATCATACAACACGTATTTTTATAATTAAGTAAAGTAAACGAGAAAAATGTTCAGCCACTAATAATACTGACCTTTCTGTGGCCTTTCTGAATTGTTTAGTTAATTTTTTTTGCTATATATATCTTAGAAAAAGCTATCTCTGAGGCACATACCAATATTAAACGTATCTTGTAACAAAGAAAAATAACATGGAGATCATAACAAAATTAAACTGGAAACATTAATTAAACACACAATTGCAAAGGACAACAGCTTACTCAATAGATTTCCAAATAAAGTACTTTTCAATTTTAACTACTATATTGTATACATATAATTCGCCTACATTTTCTAAAATTTAAATCTCAATGAAAACAAATATATACAATTTACCAATAAATGTATACAATATACAGACATATGGTAGGCATACCTACTTTATAATCTATAATTCTAATTTATCAATAGCAACTCTACCTACTGAACAATATTGAGATGTGTCATATATCGATTACGATATATTGTGCGCTAGATAAGCAAGGTGATTATAGGTCAGAATGCAGAATTCACAAAATTTTATTAAGAAATATGCGTACATTTTTTACGAGGCTTCCTTGAGATTTAGAGGAAGCTTGCTGGAGGAGTCCTACGCTGAGGATTTCCCGATATTTGGATAAAGCATTACTGGAGTAAATATTCTGCATTCGGACCTAACGGTTTCACAAGATCTACGGGCATTGTAACTTTAGTTGTAAGATAATTTGTCTTAATTAGGATAACCGTATCAAGCAATATTCAGTTAATAATATCAAGAAATAATTGGAATAAAATTATAGTTTTAAATTTGTAAGCAACATTCAAAGAAAAAGATAAGGTTATTAAGCACTTATCTCATTATTTTATAAAATAGAATAAATTAGTATAAATATTGTTTAACTACAACATTTAGATATATTTACATAAACAGCGGCTAAATTGTTTGTGAAATCAGTTCATTTTTTCGTATTTTCGTAATATAAGTAAGAGGCGGCTGTTGTTTATATTGAAATAATGTAAAGGTAATTTATACGTTATAATTTGTTACTTCAAAATTTTACATAGTTGAATAAAGTGTGTTACTATAAATTATTTTATTACTATTTTATATATTTAAAAACTTTTCATCAGACTCATCAGAGCCAGAGGTGTCAAAACCTTTAACAAAATGAATAAGTTCCAAAAACCACTGTAACTATAGAGTCACAAGTCCAAATGATTTTTAGAATCTTGTTTTTGTATATCACGTTTATTTAATTATGATATTAAAAATAAATTTTGTATCTGTTAACAAGTTGTATGGACTATGGCTATGCCTATGGGTTATATAAACATCTAGTGGAGATCTTACTCTGCAATAAATAATGATGCTCTAAACTTTATAAAGAATAACTCAAAACATTATTGAATATTATATCTAAACATTATGCACCATTTTTATAAACATCAGATGTCCTCTAAACATGGGAGGAAATCCTCTAATGTTTAGAATCACTACATGATTTTTCTAAATGTTAAAGGGTGATGCATATAACGTTTAGAGCATCTAACCTTTAGATTGTATTAGTGATTTATTAGAATGATTAGTCATTATTTATATAAAAGTTTCTGATTTATTTAGGATTATATAATACAACAATATAGTATAGCAAGACTATAATGGCATATTTTAATTACATATATATCAATAATACAATAATTGAAAACTAATTAGTGAAATAAAGATATTATATGTCTGCTAGTTGGAAAAATAAATTCTAGGCTGTGTCTTTCTAGCCTAGGTTATATATATACATAATAGCTAATATAAATATGAAATTACTGTTGTAAATATGAAAATTCTGTTGTAAATATAAAAATAATAATACTAATAGTAAGTATGAAAATACTGTTATACCTAATGAATAAAATACTATGTTGTTTTTATGAGCTAAATATTTTCAGCAGACATTAACCTAAAATTTTTTTCTGACTAGACACCTAAATGTCCATCTAAAATATTTAGCTCATAAAAATAACATAGTATTTTATTCATTAGGTATAACTTACAATAATAATATATATAACAGTATTTTCATATT
>JAUZND010082055.1:0-15950 GCA_034780555.1 Coelogynopora nodosa | reverse complement strand
GAGAGAGAGAAAGAGAGAGAGAGAGAGAGAGAGAGAGAGAGTTGTTTTCTATATTTACTCAGAAAGTATTGCTTTATGATCATAATATATGTCTATTTGAATACTATTCCAAATATTAGAGACTTAAGGCCTATACAAACCAAGAACGATGCGACGCGACGAGACGTGCCACATAAAGTTGATTATATTCATTTCAATGAGCCTATTTCCACTGAGCGCGACGCGACGCGACAAATGTGAGGTTGAAATTATTAAACTTTTTTTGCGATTCCGCGCGACGAAATCAATATTTCAATACAAACACTATAATAACTGATGAGACATCATTCATACACATACGTTCCTGAACATAAAGGGAAGAGTGAGAGAGGGCACCTCAGTAACACAGACTGTGTGCATTGGTCATGAATAATCAATAGCTACCTGCAGACTTATCTCCCCAATGTATACGTGAGACCGGGCTGAAGCGGTTAAACAGATATTGTGTGTGATCTGTTCATATGGATAGACATATCTCTATAAAGCCATAATAGCACATGGTATTTCGTCGCGTCGCGCTTGGTGAGCATAGGCCTTTAGTTGCATAAATTCTTCCACAAACAAAGTCTATAGTGTAAAATGGCTTAAAATGTTATAGCATTCGCTATAATATAAAGTTATTGTGACGATGTTCAGAAATATATGCAACAATAGATCACGTGGTTTGGTATTAGTGACGTCATCATGAAAATATATTCTGCCATAAACGAGACATCCCAGTGTTAATGTCTGATATTTTAAAAGCTCGTATTACGAAAATCTACTGTCTAGATTAGCGTCACATTATTCTATTTTAATTATTTAAAAATAATTTCATATAATTTTTTTAAAAAATTAATATTTTTAATGGCGTCATCAGTTGTTGAAAATGTGACGTCATAGACTAAATTTAAAATATATATAATTATTTAACAATTTTTACTTATGAATTTTTTTGTTTTTTTCACTGAATTTTTAGCAAAAAACATCATCTCATCAATTGGATGTTCACTTTTCAAATGAAAGTATGTAGAAAGGGGGGTATTTTTTGTATTTAAATTAGTTTAAATATTTTGTGCGAAAACTTAATAGTAAATTAATAACATATTTTTTCACTTCCATTTCAATATTAAATTGATTAAAATTTTCTGACTACATATTTTTTGATTATTTTGATTTATTTAAAATTACTTAATTTAATTCAATATGATATTCACCATTACTGTATCATTATTACAAAAATTTAAAAGTGTGTCTCTGATTTATATATGTATATATAATTTCTGTATAAGATCGTTATACACCTTTAATTTATTGATGCGAAATCCCTTTTTATAAACGATGCAAGAACGCATCCCTTTGTAAATGGCTGTACAACGTTATAATAATAAGTTATACATATATAAGAGTCAAATAATATACATCTGGATGCAGGCATAGTTCGTTGGACGTGTGGTCTACTGAAGAGTAGACTACTAAGGACCTCCTTGCCGAGGAAAATGCTTCAGTAGTATATCTGAAAGGTTTCATTCATTGTGACTGTTATCTTTTCTTGTAGTCATGTATGTATTTTGAGGACATCTTATGCACACCTGCATCACCCTTACTCACTTCCATAAATGTAGAAAGATGGATCAGTGAAAGTTATACAAATTAAATATTATGTATATTTATGTGCGCAGTTCAGATTATGTAAATTATACTGTATAGATTGCGACAACTATCTGATCAATTTGTACGAAATATTACGGTCACATATAAGCATATTGTAGATTTGTTAAAAGCACAATTCTGATTATATTTTGAGCATCTAATTTAAATTATAAATAAATATACTTTTTTTAAATAAAGAATTCTGCCCTATATATATAATATTTTAAAGTTAGCACCTATATATATTTGTACATGCATAGTACCCTTTAATATTTCTGGTACACTAATAATATATTTTCACTTCTTTCCCATGCAGTTAGTTCTCAGTTTACATATATGTATATGTATATATATATATATATATAAGCTATAAATGGTAACTTTTCAAGAAATCATAGTATCAACGACTGCATTAGGAACTAATTGATTAGTGACATTTCAGGTTCTGGCGATGCCATCGTTCCAGATTCATGACGGGGTCTGGAATGTGGTTAACTATCACTGTTTCAACAAGAAAACGTGTTATTTCTCCCTTATATGGGAAAGAGCATTGCTCATAAGGCCTTTACATGTCAATTGAAAAGCAATATAGGCCTACAATACACAGGTATACACTCCCGATGCGCCTCTTTTAAAGACTTAATTTAATCTCACTTAACTGCCTCGAACACGGTGAGGTACCATATTATAGTTAAGATATCTCACTACTATAAATGTTGATGTCGATTGGTTGTGACAGGAAAACTTTATGGACGACAGTTGTCCCCTTTCCGTGACCGCCAAAAAGAAAGAAGGAGGGGGGTGGGGGTTGTTAAGAATTGCCTAAAGATCCATCGAAGTTTGCGTTGTCTTTCAAACACGCCTTATACGTTCCTATCGGAATAAGTTTTCTGAACGGGCGCCATTTTAAATCTCCCTAACAGCACCCACACTGTAGGCCTATGGGTGAACATTTAATGCATTCGCGAACAGTTGCTGCAAACTGTTTCTCAGCTGACTGAGAAGTTTGGAAAACATTTCTCCTTGAAAAGCACAATGGTGCACGATGCCATGTTCAATGCTGTTAAATATTATTATTATTAACGATGATACTAATTAAGAGAAACTGTCTTTCACGGTTTGGTTGAGAATGTTGCCAGCCAAAATTGCTTTCAACCAATCAGAAACTCTTTTGATTCAGAATAATCTCTTTCTTTTTTTATAAACGGCAGTTATTATAGTATAGGTCGGTAAATGAACACGCTAAAAGTCTAACTTATACTCTATTCAAAAGAACGTTGCTGGCAAAAGGAGGATTAGCAGCTTTGAATCTTTGTTAAAAGTTTGCCAAATATCACATAATACCCTCTCTCGTATCTCCTGCTTATTGATTTCATACCGTCTTAATATATCGCGACGATTCCCTTGTTCCCTCATGTTTCTAATGTCATGACAACAGAGTTACTAGTATTCACTAACGCAGAATAAAAACTGTACACGCCACATAGGTACTAGAAACTGATTGCAGCTAGCCAGCCAGCAGAATAACAGTGTCTAACTACTCGACAATGATTTGCCGCCACCTGAACGTTACAGCTGTTGTCCTGGTATTGTGTTGCATAGGCGGGCTATCCATCCTGGTCAACCCAGCCCAGTCGCAGGTCTACGGGCCCGACTATTCGGATAAGGTGAGCGTCCGTGTGAGCGAGATCCTGAACCAGACCCAACAGTCCGTGGACAAGTCCTGGCCGCCCCCCAACAGCCAGGAGTACACCCAGGTCAACATGCGCATCATGGGCAAGCCGATCGACTCCAGCACCCTCAACAGCCTGCGGCCCGACCTGTCCGTCGCGAAGCAGCGCAAACTGCGCAAGATCCTCGGCGACGGCTTCGACCACGAGTGGACCTCCATCGAGCTGCCGCGGCCTGTCAAACAGACGCGCGGTGGTGGCGGCGGATCCCACCCGGCCCCCGACCCCAAGCTGGCGCTGGAGGTGCGCACGCTCAACATGACCTTCCGCGACGGCAGCGGCGCGGTCTACCTTCTGCCCACGCATCTGAGTGAGATGTTCCAGTCCTGGCTCCTAGATCAGGCCTCCTGCGCGATGGACTTCCTCTGGGAGGACCTCGGCCCGCTGTTCTGGCCCCGGTGGATCCGGCGTGGAGTCTGTCTCAACACCCTGCGCCACTCGTGCTCCTGGCCGCCCGGGATGAAGTGCCGCTCGTCGGGCTCGCGAGCGATCCGCCTGCTCCACTGGCGGTGCAGCCAGGCCCCCCCTGGAGCCCGGCAGGAAGCGGAAGCAGCGGGCCAACCGGGGCCACCTCGAGAACACTGAGAACAAGCGGCGACGACGCCGGAATCAGCGGCGTCGCAGGCGGGGTAAGGGTGGCCACAGCGGCGGCAGCCTGGACGGGGGCTCGATGCCCTGGAGGAAGCAGCAGCAGAAGCGGAGGAGTCGCCGGTTGATTAAGAAGTTGAGCCTGACCACGGCCGGATTCCACTGCGAGTGGCAAGTGCAGAAGTACCTTATGAGTGACAAATGTACTTGTTCCTGTCCCTAGAGTTTGCAACCTCACCCACCCGTGTTGCCTCTCGTGTTGTTTTATTCTGGACTGTTCATTTCCTTAATCGCTGGGTATATTATACACTACACCGATTATATGTGTCTATATAAAGGTAGGAATCCAATCCATCTCTGAATCTATTGTATTCTTATCCTATTTCGAAATAATTTTTGACACCGCACCACCAACCATCTCATCATTTAATCAGAACAATCTTTTTAATATTGTTTAATAAGGTTTATTTACAAGGTATATTAAAAGGTGTGTAATTATTTTGAAACAAGTATCGAATGACTTCAGATTATACTTTCTATACAATATAAACATTCATGAAATTTACCTCAATACCAAATAAGACATCATGGCATAATTCTACATATTATAGTATTCCGCTAAACTCTTTCACTAACTGTATATCTCTCTGTGCATAAAAATATTTGATCAAGCTGTACGATTTAATGCGTGCATATCATTGCTAATAATGTTCTTCTACTTTTAAATGCAAACTTCCACCTATATATCTCTCTAAAATCAGCAATACTATACATTATTTCATTCTTCTTTTAATTGATCACTTATAAATGATGTTATAGTGATGTTTCACTGAAACAACAGCTGCCTTAGTAGAGTTTAATAATTCAAACAAATATGTTAACTATACAATTGTACATTTGCAACAATCTCGTAATCTCAGTTGTTATTCTGGAAGACAGCAGCGCCTATAGTCTGCACACCCGATTATCAAGTCACACCAAGCTAACATCACTTTAGGCAGAATTACGACAGATGAAACAAGATTATTTCATCTGATAACAGGAGGCTACGGCGCCACATTCCAAAGATAGGCATCTCCGGTATATCTCTTGACCAACGTCAACTTTGAGTCAAGCACACTCATTGTATCAGAGGGGTTGATTAATGGTCAAATGGACTACATAATATATATTGAATACACCGCTGTGCCATCACCAAGATATGACATTTACATCGCGCTTAATTTCTCTAATCTGTTTTAGTCACAAACTGGAAAAAAACTGATTCCGAATTACTACTTCTTCTCGGCTAATCGTGTGTATTAAAATAGTGCACTTAATTTATTATATATACAAACATATTTAGTTAGACATGCTATATGTAGGTGACCGATTTTCTGTAGTGTAGGTACCCCTCATTTTATCTCAATTTTGACAAAAATGGTGGTCGCGGCGTTGCCTGCGCTAGGCCTAGGGTGACAGGTTAATTGGCCGTATTAATTAAGCCTGAGAATTCCCATACTTAATTACTGCGAAAGTAAGGTAACCACGCACAGATGACTTTTATAAAAGAGGTGATGTTATGTTATGTTAGTTATTATTGAACTTTATATCACATCTAACACCAAGAATGAATTTCTTTTTGACATAAATTTGACGTATTATATTGGCAGTTGATTTTATTCAATTTAATGTCGTGAGACTTGGTAATTTTATCATCAACGTTTATGATAATCTTTATTATTACACTGAACTAAGGAGTAGTAAAAATGCATTATTAAATAATTTTAAGTAAAAGTGAGTAATTGATTATATACTACTAAGTTTTTCTCCACATTTGAATTATAAAACTTTAAAATAAATTTAAGGCAACGAGATGTTTCTATTTATCATGATAAAATCTTAATGTTCATTTTATAATGTGTATTTTGTCGATTTAAAAACAGGAGTGAAATTTGCATTTCAAAGAAACCTTCATACAGATATGTACATAATATCTCCACTATATATGCGATTACACTTTCTCTGTTCATGATTACATCGTCATTATCATCATCATAAGCATTGTCATTATATCGTTAAATCACATGCAATGTCAAAGCATTTCTTTCTCATTTTTTGTATTTATATTTTTTAGAAATTAAAATGATTATAACATATTTATTTATATATATATATACCAGACACATTATCAATATGTCAAAATTATCAATTGTGTAAGACGGTATATATAGTATACAACAAGTAGGCCTATATCATATTAAAAAAATTTCTGGGTTTCATTACGACATAATATACATGTGTAGTTCTTTTCTGTATGATTTTAAACATTCTAGCTTCGAATTTATTATTTTTGTTTTAAATTTTATGCGAAGATTTCCACAGCATAGCCGAATTTTAGTTGTAGTGAAAATAATATAGAGACATATCGTTTTTTGAAAGACTTTTATATTATACTGTTCAAAACCGTATTATTAGAAGTTTTATTTGTTATTTTAATAATGTTCGTGTTTGAGTTTGAAAATTCAGATTTTCTGAGCAGCTTTAGATTTAATCCATTTATTCAACTCTACAATATAATTGATGTGTTATATAGTGTGATATATATAATATATATAAATATTGCCAATATAATATGCCACTCCATATTCATGTTCAGCTTATAATTTATTGTAAGCAAAGAGAAATATAATTACCAAATCACCAAAAACCATTTCATAATTTCGTCATTAACACACAAAAAAGATAAATCGCCATCTAAACATGTGCTATCATTTTGTAAACTAAATGCAGTGCTTACCATTTTCAGTGCCCGTTTCATTATATAAAGCTCACATCTTATTTGCACAAGCTGTTTCAAATTATAAATATATATATTTATTAGTTAATGATTACTCAACAGTGTTTCTGTAGAGGGAACATGTTATTTTATAATATATATGGTGAATGAGCGGTTATTGGTTAGTATAAGTGAAAATGTGCATGCCATTAAATTAATTTATATATATATATTATAAAGAAACATCTCGTGATAAATTGTACTAGTATATGTATATGCGCATATTACTAAACATCCTGCATATAGGCTACATGTGCCATTTTAGTGATAATATTTCAATCCTGGCTTTGGATTGTACATATCAAAATCAATCTAATAATCTAAAATAAACTATCACATAGAAGAGCGTATATATAATCAAAAATGAATAATTTGTTCTAAAACCTTCGTTGATAAATGTATTAAAATAGTAATTACCTATAATAGGTGTTACACAATACATTAATATACGTTATATAAATATATGATCATTATATATAAATATATTGTATTTATATATAAATCAATAATCTACTTTAAGTTACAAAATAACGTCTTTCAGCGTATTTTATAGTCCAAAATATATTTTATTTTATTTAATAGCTTAAAATTTTTTATTAACATTATATGGCCTACATATTTCTGCAAGCTAATTTGCTCGTTCACCATTTTCGCTAAGAGCGTATATATACAACATATATATATATATATTACCAAACCATGATAACAGCACAGAAATGAAAATGTAAAGCACAATAAATGTGCTATCAGAAATGCGGAAAACTAATTTTTAAACAGGAAAAACAGTATATTTCAATACTACGATCTGAGTATAGCACTTGTATATTTGCTTTGTTCTTACTTTGTTCCTGCATTTCGCTCTCATATATATGGCACATACATCATTTTCAAAGAACGACATACATTGTTTAGACATTTAGTTAAATGTAAAAAAACTAAGACAGTAATTATTTCTCCAAAATTCTCAAAAAGTCTCCAATTTACTTCATAAACAGGTTTATAATTAATTAACTAATTTGGATGGTTAAATGTAGGTTTAGTAGACTGGCAATTACCAAATAGTTTGTAGCAATTAAAGCAGAAGTAAAATTTAACACATTTTATTAATATTATATAATAATGCAAAAATTGTCTCCGAAAAAATTAATTACCTATAATGTGGGAACTTTCCAATCGTGTATGTAGGCATTTTAGACTGCATATATATTCTTTTAATATTTTCAATAACCAGGTATCAGTAAGTTTGTCTCAGTATTTCTTTCAATTTCCATCCAATCCATTCAGACGTTACTAAAAATAGTTAATAACAAGACATTACAAGCACAATAATGATGTCGAAATAGTGACACTTTTTTATTTCACTCGTGTGACCGCATTTGCGAATTATAAATTTACATCTCTTGCTATCAATGTTATTATAGAGGTATGCAATATATATATATATATATATATATATATAGTTTGTATGATATTTTGCTATTCTGTGGAAAATTGCATACTATAATACTTTTCATGCTATAATTGTATATCAAATGTAACCTATATTGAAATCATCTAATTCATTTCTAATAGTATTATTATCATACAAATTATTTTATTAAAATTGAAGAAGTAGAAAACAAGATATATTGATAAACCACCAGTTTTGATCGCACACATTTTGCATGCATACGTTTCATTAATGTGTAAAGGGCAAAATCATTAACATAATTATCGAGTACAGAATCTCATTTGCATAAAATATATTGCTAAGTGCTATTTATTGTATATCAAATATGCATTTAAATATTAAGATATTTTAATTTATAACTTGAATTGTTATTTGCGCATGTTTCAGCACATTTAATCATTTGTTTATAAAAAGAGTAGTCATGCAATTGTCTAAATTGAAATTCTCCATATTTGTCTAAAATATGAGAAGCACGAATAATAAGATTACTCTAAAGGCATTCAATAATTTATCAACCAACCATTGTAAGCCTATTTTAAGAAACAACGATCTCATATAAAATATGTTTTGCAAAAATGATCTGTTTTAGATATTTTACGCAAAACGTGTTCACATCTCTAAATGTTCTAAATGTATCCAAATGTTGTAAATGTATCCTACTACATACTGTGAAGTTCATTACAGCTATATTTTGATTCTCAGAACCACCTTTTTACAGTTAAAACTCACCACATTCATCAACTGTCATCCAGTCATTGTCATTGTCATTGATCCAGATTATTAGTTATTTGCAGTTTTGTGTGTATCTTATGTGTATCATCATGCTTATATATTGTCCATATTCATCAAATAAATATTTATGTATATATATATATATATTTCAATTGTTCAATTCTTGATTTTGGTAGACTTTTTAGTTTTCCCTTTTAGTTTTCCTTTAGTTTTAATAATTGATATTGATTAAAACTTGTGAAAGCAAGAGCGCAAATGCAGAATTTTTTTATTTGTACTTTTATAGTATTTAATAATTATTTTATCATAATTTTTTTAATGTGACATTTGAATTTCTCATTTTTTTCTAAGCTTTCGTAAAGCACGGTAGAGCTACACTGTATAACTAATTTAAGCACCATATTAGAGACGAAACAATAGAAGATACGGGTTTTTAATACTGTTTTTAATATACGTATCCAATGCTAAAAGGGGTTTTGTAATTTATTCACTGTCTTAAAACATTGTCTCAGTGCATTTTTCATTGAGATATATAATCTTATTCAATGGTGTAGATCATTAAGGGAAAGACTTCAATTGTCAATAAATACCGTTTATCGATACGATTTCAATTATATTTTATATTAATTTAATTTCTCACCAAAATTCAATCAAATAAAAGTTACATTACTTCGGAATAAAAAACCGAAATATGGTATGACACAATATTTACACTTAATTCATAGATACGGTTGTTAAATTTTTTTACAAGGATTGAGTATTTTGAACAAAACCGTTCAAGATAGATATCATAATTTTTCCTTTAATATTTCAAATCACAAAATCCGATTTTTAAACGTATAGGAAAAAACTTACGCACATACACTATATATATACAATATATATTGAACGATTGATAAAAGATTAACCTCAGAAAAAACAGTCACGCGAAAGAAAAGTATTATTATTAACTATATAAATAGAATTGTGATAGATTTCCAATAATAAAATAAAAAGTGGACTCGCTCATGGGTTAATATTCTGGAGATAAAATGAAAATAACTCAAATGCATTTACAACTTCGCAATGTAGATTTCGACTAAAAATATTATAGTAATTGATTTACTACGCTTTTTATTTTGTACATTAACTTGTATTTTTTATAAACAAAAATTGATCAGTTCGGTTGTATAGAATCGCTTATTTTTAACATTTCAAATGTGGACTTTGGTTACTCCCCTGTAATGGCAGTCCTGTTCATTAAAAAATGAAACAATGTTTTAATTAATGTAATAGGGACTAGCAACTTATTTTAACTAAAAAATATAGAGAATATTTCATTATTATATACTTGTTATTATAGTATTTTATTGAATATATATTGCATTTTCACACAACAAAATCATTATATTTATAAACTTCTCTTTTGCTAAATTAATATTTCCATTTGTTATTTATTTATTCAGAATATATTACAAGTATTCGCACCAACTCTCAATGTAGCAGGTTTTCTATGAAATAACATATATATTATGTTATAGTTTCTATTCAGAGTTTCAAAAGTCTCTATATATAATATAAACAAGAAAATACAATATAATATAAACAAGAAAATATAATATAATATAAACAAGAAAATATAATATATAATATATATAACAAGAAAATACAATATAATATAAACAAGAAAATATAATATATAATATATATAACAAGAAAATACAATATAATACATAAGTCTCTTTATTACAAACCTTATTTTAATTGCAATTAATCTTTATTCTGTTTTCAAGAACGTGTTTGTTTTACAGACTGAACATTTTATTTAATAGTGAATGCCTAGCAACCTTTCCTATAATTTCAAAAATCATAACATGTTTTGTATAATACATTTATATATATATATAAGTATTAACTTTATTCAGTTTAGTTTGGTGTTTCTTATTATATATATTGTTTACGATTATAATGTTCCACAGGTTTAATTTATCTTTTTAGAATTTTACAATTTCAACTCTTGTGTATATATAGAAATTGTTTCATAATTCATGAAGTTCAATAGCTAATTAAGTAGGCAGCAACTGACACCGAAGAGATTATTTAACGAATAATGGTTTAACACTGTATATTATATGAACAGGATTTTATTCTTAATTACTATTACTAAGTGCTTCTGCGTGTTATAATCAGCTTTGTTGTCATATGCGTGTGTTTATTATTGTTTATACATAAAGTATATGTTGCTGATAATGTCACAATAGTATATATTTGTTCTGCTTTATTTCATTTGACGATAAACAATAATAATAAATATTTAGTTTTTCTATCATTTTTTGTTTCTTTTAGACTGAAAAAAATGTTCCCCACTACGATTCCGTTTATATATTATACACCAACATTGGTTTAGCCACTGCGGCTGTAAGGCGTAGAGGAAAAAGCAAAACACCTTGCAATGTATGAATTTCTATCAAATATGATAAAATCATTAAATTATCGAAGGGTGCACCTAATCGGGGGTGAAATTTGGAACTTAAACTCTGTGAACTCTAATAAAGCTATTTACTATTTTTCAGAACGATCGGTTAGCTCACATGAGGTTAGATGATTAGTGGAAAATCGTGGTGTCCTCTTTAAAATTTAATTTTAACTTTATTAAACTATAGGGTTTTTGGGTATATTTTGAAAATGTTCCCAAAGTATTTAAAAATGGAGGAAATTTTAAAGATTATTTCCAATAATAGGCGCGTCGGAAGTGGGGGGCCGGGGGCCCAGCCCCCCTCACTTTTTAACCTGCGAAGGCCTGAGTATCTCTAGGCCCCCCCACTTTTTGTAGAAAAAAATTATAATTAAAAAAAAAACATTAATTTCAAAGGATTTTTACAGTTTTATGCTATATAATTCAAGAATAAATTTTGATCAAGGTCCCATTACTATGACGGCCCCCACCCTTCCACTTTTTAAAACGCTCCGACGCGCCTGAATAAGGAACATTTTGGGAAGATATTATTGATTATTTTCGTAGGAATGTAGAGTACAATAACATGTGGACACCTATTTTACTGTCACAGATCAATGTCGCAGAATGCACTCCATAAAATGTCCTGCAGATTTATCGAATTATAGATTCATTCTTTAATATATTTCTCTGTAGATTGTACGGTACGATTAGGTTAATATCTTAATGTAAATTCAGCAAGTCGAAATTGACATTAATTAATGGTAGATTAATGGTAAATTCTGCTGTAGACAGTAAAATATATACAACAAATAGACTATCGGGTTAAGAGAAACGTACAGAGCAATTTACACAATCTATTACTTCTATTTATAAAACGCATCGTATAGCCTATTTTACTTATTTCAGTTTTAACTTTATTACTTTTAACGTCTTCCAAACTTTGTTAATACTGTTAAGTTGTTGATTTTAATTTGTTAAATTGTTTGAAATATTATTTAATTAATATTGATCACATTATTGATCACAAATATTCTAAATCAAACTATCGCATATTTTGAAACTATTTTATCTATAGATGCCATTGATAAATCTGTTTTGAATTTATAAAAGTGTTTAAAAATTAATTAGTAAATATATTACCTCATTTTTTTCATACATTTTTTTTATTACCATATATAGAATGTTTACTATTTTACTTGTTACTATAAAGTATTCATAGTTGTGTTAATATTCATATTCTTCAAAAAAGAGATGAGTTATTAAAGTTTTTTCATTATTCTCTTATGGGTCATTACGTCTCAAAAATTACTTATAATTTTCTGAATGTATAGAAAACTCAGAATTAAAATTTAAACAGTATAGGATAATAAGTAGAAAAACAAGAAAAAGTCACAATAAACGAAACTTTCAAATACACTGCGTATCATCGGAAGGGAGATCTGGACAGCGCTGTTTCGTCCTTACTACAGTATGGCTCATCAGCAGACCATACCCCACACCAAAGAAATATGCCTCAATTCAGTTATTTAGTAAGCCTGAGTAGACTACTACATTGTAATAAGGAATTAAGTACTGGTAAGTATTCTTCAGTAGTATATTTAAAAGGTTTTAGTTATTGGGACTGATTCTTTTCTAATAATGATAGACTGCTTCTGCTGACATAAGAATTAAGATTTACGATATGTTTTTCAAAATTATATACAGACGATATTTTTAGCCATATAAGTTCAATACGACTTATCTATTTATACTAATGGACATGTTTATTATAGATAGTTTCATTGCTGTCACATTACAAACTATATTGTTTAATTGGATTTCGAGTTAAATCAAACACAATTGTATAATATTATTATCACGAGTGAAGTTGGCTACGTGAAAATTTTAAGAATGTTGCAGTTCAGATATTTATATATATATATTAATAACATAGTAATGAAAATGATGTCAAATAAAAGTCCTCACAGATGATGATGATTGTAAATCAAATATAACTTATTGAAAGAAAAAAACAATTTTTAAACGTTTTAAGCATACCAAAACGTTCTAAAAAAATTTAAAGTTCAGAGAGAAGCATATGTGCAAAAATTTGAGGAAAACTTAAATCATTTATTTCATTAAATAATTATAAAATGACAAATGGATTGTAGCAAGTTTTTGCATAATTTTTATAATAAATATATTATTAATAATATTGGTGTCAGTCTATTTCCATGTAAATATATGTTTCTGTTATATTTGTCCAATCAACCTTTTTTAACAAATTTATCTGTGTTTATAATAAATTTGATAATTAATTTGTTGATAATGCTCACTGGTCGAGGAAGTCTTGAATGCTTTGAACAATTGGTTTCATAATCTCTAGAACATTATAATTTAATCCCATCATAACATAGAATGACTGTATCATAAACATTATATTTATTTTAATATTCTACTATTGTAACTTACTATTATTGTATTGTAGGCTATTATTAGTATTATAACGTACTACTGTTTTGTAATATGAGTACTGTAAATATAAATATCGATTACCAAAGTATATAATAAAGGAATACTTCATTAATTAGGTATCATAATGTTATTGACCAACCAAAACCAATTGCACAAACTTGCAGTAGGTAGCATCCAATGTTTTTATCAGATATTTGTACCATGTGACCAATTTTTTGTGCCGCATATTTCTGTATTATTTAATTTAGGGAATTATATCAGAGATTTTTCAAAATAATTATAACCCCGGCCCCTCTTCATCACTATCCAACGATTTGATCACTAACAGAGTTGATACGCTTTCATCTGTTACATTAATTTTAATGATTATAATAACTATATTAGCAGATTCAAACCTTTTCATTTTTTAACAGTACCTTCATGATACTTGCCTTTTTTCCCGAAGTGTTAAATGAGAGTATTTGTCCGGTAACAAAATGTATTTTAAGTACTAAACGTGTTCATGGGTGATTGGAACTTCAACTGGAGTGTGTCCTCAATATTTCTGGACGGTATTTTATCAATTTTATGAATAAAATCAATGTAACACACATTAATCCATAAATCACACAAACTTTAGTTCTTCAAGCTTCCACCTGCAGATCTGGAAGTGGTCAAACATTATTCGGTGTGGTATAAAGTGTAGTATAAGGTGTGTTATGTCCTTTCCTTCCTTATATGTCCTTTCTTTCCATGTATGTCCTTTCCTTCCATGTATGTCCTTTCCTTCCATGTATGTCCTTTCCTTCCATGTATGTACTTTCCTTTCATGTATGTCCTTTTCCTACCTGTTGTTCTTTCCTTCCATGTATGTCCGGGCTGCCATTTTCCTTAAAATACTCTTTTATGGTCCCTATTCCTTGTTAATACCGATGGATTGTCATTATTTTGTCTCAATATTGATCGGACCTTTTACTTCGCAGGATTGATGTGCCTCTCACCTTCTTATGGTATTAATGAGCACTCTCAATACAGATGCGAATTATTCCTTCTCATTATTAGTGGACTTTTTTTCAGGGTCTATATTAACGAAAGACTTAATAAATTATCTTTACTTTTTCTACTTTTTCAGTATGATGTTCTCTTTTACCTTCACGATACAAATAGTTCGATCTTTTTCAATATTATCGTTTCTGTTTTCCTCAATACAGAATGTTTTTATAGTGATCGCACCGATTTTCTCCTCAGTAGAAATGTTTAATATAGACTGTTGAATTGTGGAAATAATAATATTTAAAATATATTGATACCGAACTATTTTGTACTATAGTATTAAATAGTTAGCTTTTATCATAGTTTGATATATATAATTAGTATCACAACAAGAATAAATCGGATTGTTTATTGCTGTCTATAAAAATATACTTTACAGACATTGCAAAATAGTTCTGCATATTTATATAATTACAGGGCTGTTAGAAATTTACCGATACAACCTTTGTTCATACATTTATTTTTACAAAATGATTTTTTTTGAAAATTAATATATGTATTATTTGTATAGACATATTAGAGGTAACCAACGTATCCGGAAAATTTAATGTTAAAAAGACACAAAACAAAAACTTCTTCAGATACATGTTATTAATAGGTGGTCCTTATTATTAATAGGACCCCCTATTAATAAAATGTATCTGAAGAATTTTTTGTTTTGTGTCTTTTTAATATATTATTTGTTGTTGATTTTATCAATCAATCAATATGTGGTAGCCCTGAAGAGGGCTGTTATCGCGTTCTCATGTGGGATTGGGTTAGATACAAGTGGAAAAGGTGCTCAATAGTCAATGGTGCCTTTTATTAATGGATCACTTATTGACAGCGACGAGGCATTGATACTACTGATAATTACTACTCTAATTTCTCTTTGTATAGTTTATATACTACTGATAATTACTACTCTAATTCGTTTCTGTACAGTTTATATACTACTGATAATTACTACTCTAATTCGTCCCTGTACAGTTTATATACTACTGATAATTACTACTCTAATTCGTCCCTGTACAGTTTATATACTACTGATAATTACTA
>JAUZND010082044.1:0-15950 GCA_034780555.1 Coelogynopora nodosa | reverse complement strand
TCATTGTATGATTAGGACGCAAGTCGAAATATTACAATACACTTTTTACCTGCAGCAAGTGCTATCTTCCTATTTTTATTATTTTAATAATGCTGCCAAGGGAAGCCCAAACATTAATCAAGAATATTTATATCTTGCATTGAAAGCTAAATAAGAGTTAACCCAATTCAAGAAGAAACCTGTAGCTGAAGAGATAAAATGTAAACATAAAGATAAGGAAAATGATGAGGAAACCCATCTGCAAGATCTTATCCAACAAGATAGTGAATGGAATTATAACCTTTCTATGTTGAAGGAGAAAGAATTCTGACATGAGAAGCTCATTGAGGCCCAATATCAGTGACTTGAAGCTAAGGCAGCACTTCAGAAAGTGATTGGGACACTATCATTGGCTTCAGAGAAAGAAAATATACTTGCATGTAAATACAGCATTTGTTGGCAGAAATAATTAAATTTATATTGAAGGGCTCTAAAGGTATAATGTTATTATTTTTAATCATTTTAACTCTTGTATCAATAATATTATTTTAGGCAGCATCAATGGAAAAGGCCAGCTTGTCTAAGCGAGATTATGCACTACAATGAGTATTTCTACTCAAACTACAATTTTTAAAAAGAAGACAGATTGATTTTTATTATTGTTTAAGCAAATCATTAAAATAAGTTACCTTATAATATTATTCATTTTCATATTATTGAGTTTTTGCATGCATTTAAAAAATTGAAGTTTGTGAGGGTTTTTAAATGTTCAGCATATTATATTTAAGTAATTTTAATTGTGCAATATTTTTATCTAGCTGCAACTATTTTGACAAAGCAGCCTCTCATAACACTTATGAATATTGATTTTACAATTTTTTGATGATGTTAATCACAGTAAAGTCATTAACATAATTTAAATCATTTCTCAAATCATTAATTATGATAAAAAATCGTACCATTTTTAGTAAAGTTCCTTAAGAACTCCGGTATGGATTGATCATCGTTCTGATTTACAATCATTTTATGTAATAATATATTATATGCTGTAATCATATATATCATGTATATAATTATATATTATTGTTTATATGTCATTATTCGTGGGAAGCTATAACAAGACATAGTTTTCTTATAGTTTTTCATGTGGTTTCAGATTTTCATGACTACAACTCATACTAATGGTGAGAGTTCTTCTGCACAATCTTCAGAAATGGATAGAGATTCCTCACTTAGTGATGTAAGGTTTTATTTATTTGTATAACTTACAGCTTCTTTATATTTGTGATTATTTAATTTGTTTTATTAAACATTTGACATCAACTGCTTGAGAAAATCATTCAGCTTACTTTTTTAATTACAGTAATTTATAATAAATTATCTTAATATAACCATGTATGCCTTATACATAATTCAAATATCAAACAATAAAGTTTACAAAGTTAAGAATTATAATCCGGGACAATGGTGATTATCTACATCCATTTATGTATTTTATCATTAATGTATTGCCTTATATTACCTATTAATCATAATAAAACGAAATGTACAAAGCATACAATTTGGACATAAGCGGTAATTGTTTTATACTACATTTATTATTGCAAAGAATGGAGCCAGTCAGACTGTATATTAGCATATTGTATCAAAATTTCAACTCACCCCACAGATAGAGGGGAACTTGTTGTCCAGTCTGCAGCACCGTCTATCACTTGCGGAGTCTCAGGTTTCCCGAACTCTCGAGGAGAACACTGAGCTGAAGCAGTATGTGGAACAGTTGAATAAGGACCTGATGGATCTTCACGCAGAACTCTTTGCGGAGGCCAACAAGCAGGTTGGAATATTTTTTGGTCGCTATAGACAATGTTCTGCTGAAAAGAAAATGTTGAAATTTTTAAAATTATTGTTATCCTCTATACCATAGTGATAAGTGTTACGAATGTCATTACATCTGATCAAAACCAATATTAGATTAGTTATGGAAATTTTGCTTTAATTGTCGAATTTATATAAACGTCTTGATATTACGCTTTTTTTCTCAAAAATTATTGAAAAAATATTTGGTGAACATATTTAAAAATACTATCTTAATATAGAGTCAATAACGTTTCTAGGATTCATTGAATGATTCCAACAATTTCGCAACTACGAAAAGGTGCGGACCTCATCTTTTTATATTTTTCTGAATTAATTGAATCTGTCCTCTTCAAATTTCTTAATCTATAAGGAACAATAGTACCCCGTTATGTAGATGTAGACAAGTCGTACCCCGTTATATTAATAATAATTAGTTTATGTTGTAAAGGATCCTATAATGTTCAATTAAAACAATTATTTTCGTTTTATTTGTAGATTAAATAATGTATTTATTATTATTCAATAGATGTTAGTAGTGTTAAACATGTTTCTAAACATATTCTAAACTATTATTGAAATGGAATCTTCAACCCCTAATTATTATTTGACGTATTCATTATGTGAAGAAACTGACCAATTAAAAATATGCGCAAATCTGACTCTGTTTAATCAATATTTTTTGCCCATCTCCTAATTTTTTTCAATTTCACACTAATATTCTCAAGTACTTTGACATTTAATATTTCGGTATAAACTTGTCTACTAGTGACGTGTATATTAGGTGTGCTTGTGCACTTGTCATTTACCAGCATGGTGTTTACATGTTTATTTTTAACAATTTTATGCATTAGTAGTTTATCAATAAAATACGCATATTATAATGTAGCACAGTTATTTTTCTTCACATTTTCAGTCTACGTTAATTATGTGTCGTGATAAATGTTCTCTTCATTTAAACCTTGTTATAAGCTACATTTCTATTTTATGTTTTGCGTGTAAATATCGGGCTTTATTCTGTTCAGTTCTCATACATTCTGCTACAACCTTGTTCTTTAGCTTGTTGCACAGTATTTCACGGATAATGTTCATGCAAAACGCCAGATTAGCAAGAACCACAACATTGATGATTTTGACAAGTGTAATTTAATGTTTGGTAATTAGTAAAACAGGTATATACCTACATATATCAGATTGTGTATTATTTATTTTTTTAACTTCTATGGCATTTTGATGGCATCTATCATGTATTTATTTTTTATTTTAGTCATTAACAAGAATAGTTGTATAATTTGAAAATGTATTTATTTTTATTGTGCAGATCTGATTCGAATAAACATTTTTATTGTCCGAAGCTTATCATGCATAGTCAATTGAGGTACCAAAAAAGTTGATTAAGTATAGCTTGAAAGTGAGATCACAACTCCAAAACGATCTTCAATGGAAACAACACCAACTCACTTGATGAAGCAAAGAAGGCTGCAGAAGAAGAAAGTGATGGAACAGAGTGAACATTTTTACAAAGAACAGTGGACAAAAGTTGAAAAACCTGGAGCACGAAAAAGATGATATCAGAAATAAGAAACAAGATACAAATACACTGGTAATTGAAAAGGCTGCGGTGGTGGCGTTAATGATGAAGGTCGTGCAGCTAAAAAAGAAAAATCCTTTTGGAAGTGATGCAAAGACTTCCTTAAAATATGAATATTAATTTAAAAACTTGCAAGAACTGGGATTCAAAAGTAGTCATTTTGTAATTAATTCAATTATTTTTTGAATATTCACTAAACTTGCTTTTACTATATATATTTGTTTACAAGGGTTGGGGCAGAATTTGTTAGTGCTATACAAAATTTATTAGTCAGATATAAGTCGATTTTAAGACAATAGATTTTTAGTAATTACTATCTCTTTACCCATAATATATGTCGTTTCATGATGTAATTGTAATCACATTATCGAATGCATCTTCTAAAGCCACAGACCATAACAGTAGTAATCGTTTGAGGCTCTGAAGGGAGAGGGTCAACAACCTTAGTTTCTATCTCTATAATCCGGGGCATTTGCGGTCCTACAACAAAGTGGCCTGCGAATGACCACACCTGATTCCCCCCCGCCCCCTCCTTCCACCAACCCCTGTTCAGGTGTGCGAGGCCCAAGCCATCCAGGAGAGAGCTGAGCGGCACGCTCTGGAGCGCGACCAGGAGAACAGCATCCTGCGGGGGGAGGTGACTGCGCTCAAGACCCTGCTCATCACCTCCACGCCTAGTCTGCCCAATCGACACCTTCACCCGCAGCTGGCGGGGCCGGGCTCCGCCGCAGGTGGTAGTGGTGATGCCACAGCAGCGATGTCATCGTCAGCAACTCAGCATAGACGGTACGCCCCGTGAGGACTCTTGAGTTGTGGCATTTTATGGGGTCTTTGACTGTATTGTTGTTTTTGTCAGAGTTTCCCCCGCGCTAGAAGTCTGTCAGGATGTCGTTGAATTATTATTGTTTAAATATTTATTATTATAAGTGTCCTGATATTTTAGGGTTCTGAAATTTCACTTTGAGGAAGTACTGAAACGATGTCTATGTAGAGGGGATATTTATATTAGACCTACTGGGTCACGTGTGCAATTGGAGGTAGCTGGTATGCATGTCTTTATACCTGTATGTTTAGATAGTTTTCTTTTGTTTCATTTTAGGTATTTTTTAATTGTTTTTATTACGTTATACTTTATTAAAAGGGAGAATATAATGTATTTTTAGAATGTAATAGCATACTTGTTGTTTTGGACTTAAATCAAAACTTAATTTAAAGTATACCTATCAGTGATAATATTGTTGTGGCTATAGTAACAATTTTGTGTGAATCATATTTTAACAAACATTAGCCGGCAGTATGCCTTTGTTTGTTGTTTTTACTAGAAATTATGTACTGTCGGTAGAATATTACTAAGTTTAATGAAGCGTTAAAAAGCGTATTCTGATTAATTATTCATTTTATTAAATTATCAGCCTGTAAGAAAATATACTGCACCAATGTGTAGGCCTATACTTTGGGTCACTATAATCAGATTCAACACATTTAAGCAACATACATTAATCATAAACTACTTCATATGTGTACCGCCATTCTACCAGAAATTCCGCCTTCAGTAAAGTGATGAAGGGTGTCGAAGGTCTTTTGACGGGGAAACGTGAATCCAGCCTAGACACAAGTACCACTCAGCTAATGCCACACATGAGGTAGAAAAACGGGACATGGTGTTCTTATTGTTTGTATACTTCCGACCCTGATCGGCTAGATTGCACAGTTGATTGTGTGCCGCATGATGGTTCCAACTAAGACGAGCATGTCCCGTCTATCCGCTGATATGATTCCCGTTTCAAATGCTCAAGCATGCTCTATACTTCGCTTGGTTATCTTTCTCTTTTGGTAGTATTGCATGGAAGGATTTGATTGAAGTCTTGCAATCTGATGCATGGATTTTAATATAGATATATTACATAATTATAACGATGGTATTTTATTTTCGTTTGAAAAAAAAATTAATTAATAATCACAGCGATTATTTTATATCAGTGTTATCAATATATTTTACAATAAATCAATTTAATTATTTGAACTAAAAATTGACCTTTTTTATAGAATTATTTAAATAATGTTTTAATAATATATTATAAGTAAATATTGTTCAAATATTTAAATTGATTTATTGTAAATCGTTAATTGGTGTGCTTTTATCACTCCGTAATTATAATAATATATTGCGATTGATAAAGTGCATTTTTTGAAAGATATAAAATCAATAACCAGGCACTTACATGCAATACAGATAAAATTCCATTTTATATTAATGTTTTAATATATTTCTACAAAATGATGTATTACTGATATTTGAATATTTTACACATTATATGTATAGTTAAAAGTAAATCAATATAGTAGTATGTAAAAAAATATTATTGATTTTTGTTATTTCTTTGTTTGTGTCGCCAATGTCATTAATACATATTTTGTCTCAAATATAAAATGCGTCATACAAATAATTGCAATCAAAATAACTGCTTTATATCTGATTATTCTGCTTCTTTTTCATACATCTGTCTCCCACTTATCGTTCTGCATGTTGAAGCATTACATTTAATTTAAAATATACTGCACAACAGAAGTGTGTTTCGGAATTACAATTATTATATCGACTATATTTTTTAGATTCATAAACACAACCCTACAATAAACATTTAAAAATAGCTTAAATTTTATAAACCATATTCTGTCTTTCTTTCAGATCCACTTCACATCACGAAATCTCAAAGGAAATCGCAGCAGCCGATGAGGATGAACACCGACTCAAGTCTTCCAAGATCGACATTTCACACGTCGATCCGAAAGTATTTCAGGTTAGGCTAGTGCAATATTAATTTAAACCTATGCAACCTACCCTATACGTGAAACGTACATTTGTAATATACTGTCAATTGCTGTCAACGTGTCCAATAGTAATTCGTGATAAACAACCATTCTTTTAATATAGTTGCTATATTTTATTTTACTAAACTCACTAAAAATAGTATGATGATCATAAATAAAGATCACTGGATCCATTTTCTGTAAAATATTAGCCGCGAATATATTGTTATGATAACCTTGAATATAATATGTTTTCAATTTAGTTTTATGTTTATAAAAACTGCATTCAGTAGAAAACGATCGACATTCGTTTTGTGTCGTCTCATTAATGTATCGCCTAATATGTTAACATATGGACATTTTGTAGTGTTAATTAAAATACTCAAACAATTCATTAAATATACATCAGCCAATATAATACATTATGCCAGTAATTACAGATTACATTTTGTTAAACTATTTTGCCGAATGTGTTTTTATTAAATTAACTTCACTATCCTTTATTCATCAAACCTAACCTTTTCTGGAATTGACGGCACATCTTTCTTCCTCTCCTTTACGGCCGCTGCAGTCGCGTCAAACAGGGTTTAACAGGTTTAACAGGGTTTTCTGTTACACAATAAAGAAATAGACTTATTGATATTACTAACTTTATTTTAAAAATATGTATAAAACACGTCGAACCATAAAATTGACCCGGGTGGAATTAAGACCTCAGATAAATACTCACCATATGATAAAGGAGGTAATCAAAGAGGCAATTTTGATGAGACAATTTGTGTACGACATATAATTATTTTATTATTGATCATTTGTCAAACACTAGATTATTCCTTGAATTTAAAAATTTCTTTAAAATAATTTACTGTAGTCTAAATTTCTCTCTCTCTCCACCCGCCACCAGAGCTTCCAGGACTGGCTCTTCTGTGCCTGCCCCCTGCCGCCCCCCAGCCAGTCTCTGGATTCCGCCGCACCAGCTCCGGCCTGGAGGACCGAGGTTCAGTCGTCGCCCTCCTTTCCGGACCAGATCCTTCACGAGGACGTGCTTCCCTGTCTCACCTTCCGTGGGGCAGCGCCGACACCCCGGCTCACCCACCGACTGTTGGAATCCATGCCTCAGGTCGCCTTCGAAATTGACCCGATTCCCGCGGCTACAGCGGATGCGGCACTGCTGAGGTGTTCGCTCGTACCGGGCAAGCCGTGCAGCTATCGACTGGTCTTCAAGGTGGGGAGTGTTGGTTGTGCGCATCTGCGTATTTGCAGATGCATCAGTTAGAGTGACAATTGAGGTTTAGTTCAATTTTATTTTATTCAATCAAAGATGTAAAACAAAAAGTACAACTGAAAACACGTTTAGTATAATTTATTTAATAATATGTAAACGTGTTTCCGAATAGCATAACTTAGAAGGAAAACGAAACAGTATTTTAATATTTGTTACAAAATTATACAATTAATAAATATAATTATACAATTAAATAAGCATTAATGGAAAAGAGTACATGGAATAACATATTAAACAGAATATTACAAAGCCATAGCGTGAGATAAAGTGACATGCCATTGTTTCTTGTGTTATTTCACCCTATCTCTCATGTGCCGTTTAGTACTACCAATATATTATGACCATCTTCGATCGACCAGATATTTAAAACTATTTGAACCATTAAAACATTAAATCAAAACATCAAACTTTAATAAATTAAAATAATAATAACTTTAATAAATTAAAACATCAAACATTAAATATTTGAACTATTAAAACTATTTGTTGAATGCAACGTTTAACTAAAAAGTGTGAATTGCGTATGACTTTTAGTTATTTAGGGAGGTGGACTGTCTATGATATGAGTACAAATGAAAATGGTATTAGATTTTGCAAAAGTAGAAACTGAAGGAGCAAGATAATTTATATGATTGAATGTGTGATATGATTTATTTATAGAATTCGGTTACAATGGCAATATTCTGTGTTTGTTAAGTATCATATTAATGAAAAGCTGAAGATAGCTTGCTTTAAATAATTAACCTGATAAAATACGATTGTATTGTTTAAACGGTAGGCCTACTGTTCATTTTTTAGTTAGGATTATTTGTCGTGTTTAGTAACTAGATGTTTATGATGTTCATTTGCGCAATATGTCTTTAGGTGCGTTAATTATATTATACGTTTTATTATTCTGTTATTAACTTAACCTGAATAAACAATATTTATATTACTGGAATTAATTTTCGTTAGAATACAGCCATATTAAGTAAAGTTCTACAGAATAGTAATTGTGGCGCGCCAATATTTGTTTTATTCAATTATTGTGTGTTAATTTAGTTCGTTAACTTCGTTTCTCATACAATATCTCCTATACTAGCATAGCCTTTTGTATTTCGTGATGTAATGAGATTTATTGGTAAACTATAATATGATGTTTGTACTCTATGTAGGAATCATGAGTAAGAGCGATATGAAGATGAGATACGATTCTGACATCAGTAGGCCCTACATTCATTCTGACTACATTTATCGTTATTATTGTTTACCGTTAAATAACAGTTTTGTTTTATATAATTGTTTAATATTAATACATGCTGTGTATCTTCAGCCAATCGAATGTCAGGTGTATATATATATATATATATATAGTAACAGAATGTCAACGTACAAACTGGTCGTTTTAAAAAGGTTATAAATAAAATACAGTAGGTATTTGTTTCTGCCAGAAAGTCAGATCTCTTTTTTGAAAACATTTTGCATTTTTGAAAAGTAAAGGATTTAATTATGAATTTTTTCCAAATGTGACATTTAATTTTGCTTAGACGGAAATTTTCCACTTTGAAGAATTCCACTTTTATTACGTCATGCGTATAATATGTTGTGTAAGTATAATGTCAGGTGCGCACATTAGATTTATATAAAAAAAAGGTACCAACAATGCCAGAAAATAATAAATCTAAATATTTTGAAAGGTTATAAAACACTATTTCTATTTAATAAATGGCTACAGTAAAAAAAGTAGATGTATAAAAAGATACACAGATAATTGTGAAATTCGTGTCGTTTTTTAAAATGTTTATTTGTTCTAAAATATAACACATTTTTGTCATTTTTTATTTTGAAAATTTACTTCTTCAAAAGAAAGTATTTTCCATAACGTAGAAAAATTATATATGTGCGCCATAACATTTCGTTATAGTATTTCCGGTATCCTTTCGCGTGAAATTGTTTTCAGTGCATTTCAGTACACTGTAAAAGTACAATTCATTTCAGATGTTATTACTATTTTTTATAATAAGGAACACAAACACAACATGATTAAATTATAATCATATTATTAACAAGACTAACAGGTTAATTTAATATATTGTATATTTTTATATTTAGTTTTGTAAAAACGCGTAATTTTAGTTGTGCACAGATAGTCAGCTTTTAATTCATTAATAAACATAAAATGTAGGAAATTTTTCCATCAAAAATAATTTATTGTTTTTAACAAAATTGGCATTTTCATTCCAGTAAAATCGTTAGGTGTAGCACTTAACCCGGTTTTTCGATTATCTTAAAATGTACCCACATTGTACACAATATCCAATATAATAGTAAATGGATACATTTTATTCAAATCCTCCATCACCCCAAAACAAATAGAATTAAAAAAATACCTAGAAATTATCAGAGCGACTGTCAAATAAGAAACTAAGTTTCATAATAATATCAGGATGGTTTAAAGTAAAAACCAACATTCAGGACTAAACTCCTGAAAGGTCAAACAAAAGGAATAAGTTATCATCAAACCACATATATTTTTAATAAAATTTGTTTACAATCCAAACATAGCTTCTACTCTATTTAAAACAGGCGCAATATATGACACTTTTGTTAACCAATACACAATATAAGTTGTATTTTTGTTATCAAAACAACAGAAAGATTACTTCCGATTAACGTGAACATATTTATGGGGTCGTATTTTTGTATTTAAGTTTTATTCCTGGTGAGTAAAAAAGTAATTGGAAGATATAATTTCATGTCATTCAATGTTTATCTATAGTATAATTTGATTGAAACCAATTATTTAAAACTACAGACAAAACATTAACTAGACTACGACTTTAGAAAACGGATTTTGACCAAAAGACAATTTCAAGTCCGTATAAGTTTTATTGAATAATACGTTATTACTTATAATTATTTTATCTTAATATGAAAGTGCGCTGCCATCTTCTTCCGTAAGTTGTTCCTGGTCCGGAATTCAGTCTGTTCCATACCCCCCCTTCCAGGACGACTCAGAGGGGGATCGACCAGCCGAGGTGGTACCCATCTGCTGTCTGGCCCGCAACCGAATCGTCTCCGTGTGCAACCTGTACACCTACCTCTCCCTGATTGGTCGAGGCCTCCTCAAATCAGCGGAGCCCGAGGCCCAGTTCCGATCTGTGCAACGCTATCGACGCGATGTGGCGCTGGCAAGACTCGGCTTTGAGCCGCTGCTTACCGCTGGATGATATGTTCTCATGTTGTTGTTCTGTGTGACTGTTCCCGTTCTCCTTCATCTGCTTGGATGGTGGAAGCAAAATTTGTCGCTAAAATTTTATGAAATAAATAACTATAAATGGTACATTACAACATTCAATTCCTCTGAAAAGATTCATGACAATGTTAAAAATAGGAAAGGATCACAAATTTTCAAATCGACTGTCAACGTTTTATCATAATATCAAGACGATTTCAAGGAAAAGCAATAATCACGACCGAACTCCATATAGGTCAAACATAAGAAATTACTTGTTCTCCATAAAACAGGCTTAAAATGATGGTGCAATTGAGACATATTTTCCATAAAACCAACTAAATAGAATAGGCTAGTGTCAATCATTCTCAAACATTATAGGTCAAATATTGTCACGTTTTTACCTTAATCTCCTGCAATTGGTAATAATCTTACTAATAACATAATTACAGCTTTAATATATAATCAATCATACGTGGGAATCTTTCTGTTTTTTCATTTTTGTTATTTGTAACTAAAATGATAAGAGACAAAGCTTGCTAAAGACCCCTAAATGTTTTTTTTCTTTCCTAACTCAACGTTCTTACATATATTGTAGGTAGTATAACATTTGTGATACAAACTTATTTATCGGTGGTTTGATTTTTATGAGAGAAAATCACGGGAAACCCTGTTTGTTGTTTGTGGTATGGATTGTTATAAAATCATTTAAAAAAAAATTCTGTTTAAATAATTGCCATTATTGTGTTGTGTTATTTCGTTATGCCTGTATATTTTATTCCGTTTGATCTGCTGCTTACAAAGTAGCACCTGTACCATAGTTATAATTATAAATGGATGATTAAGATGTATTAAATGTGATTAGGAATTTTCCACATCACATTGCTTTTTACGTTAATTTTTGTTGAACATTACACCTATTATATTGTTGCATTTATTGTTATCGAGTTTTTTTATTAATTTTCCTAATTTGGAATTAGTCATAATATTATGTACACATCAGCTCTCAACAAATCAAGAATTATCTCAGATCTTTATTTTTTTCCTTTTCTAGACTGTTTATTATAATGTAATAATTTCCAGAAGAACAAAACTTGAAATCATAAAATTGTGTTATCAATTTATTTTTCTCGCAATTCAGAAGTTTCTGTTAAAAACAACTAAATTGGATGTAAAAATAATGAAAAAATGAAGAGTTTATCCCATTGGGATTTCGTTTTAGTTGCATACATTTTTACAGTATTTTGCGTTGTTGTATTTAATGCTACTCTTCAGAAAACGAGTACTATTAAGTATTATATCTTGATATTTGTAATTCGACTCTAAGCTCTCTACTTATATGTGAATGATGCCAGATTCTTAGTTGTTGCCGATAAATATTTAATTCTAGTCTTCCTTCTGCGCTGACGCATTTTGGTGCTACGATTATTATTTTTGCTTTGATATTTACATTTCTCTCTTCGACCATATGATGCTCATCTATGGTTTGTATTTTCTGCTATGTGGAATAATCTCTGTAATAGAAATATACTTTACCGGATTTTGAACCTTCTAATGCTATTTTAGTGTTTCTTATAATAATATTGAATAATTTGTTTGATTGTTTGCATGGAATTTATCTACGTTGTTTTTTATGATTATTTGTAACAGGTGTAATATTTTATACTATGATATTGTTTTGGCTATTCCAGTTTTTATCAGAAAATGTTTAACATATTGCGTGTGCCTTCAACAGGGTGCCAATGACTTTGACGAAGTTACTGTGTGTATTTTCATGAACAGAAATCTATATTTTAAATATCACCTGTTATATTCTTCTAAAGTGTGCAGTATTTGTGTTTCTCTCCATATTTGCTTCTTTCTATTAATTAATATTAGTAACTTTCATTGCTATGTCTACATTTTGCAAATGCTTGTCAGATCTGAAATACAAAAATTATTTTGAATATTTTCTTTTTATCTCGGAGGAAACTAATTATGTTTTAAGTTTGATCAGAGTTACATCGAGAATATTCTGGTGTCTGCTATAAAGCTGCATATTGGTTTGATTTTATTGCTAATTTTCCTTTCTGTAAAAAGATACCATCATTCAAAATAATTTCTATTGTATATTTATATTATTCATAAGGCTACTATGGAGAGGGGGATAGTATATCGGGTTGTGACTTGAAAATTGTAGGTTCTCTATTTTTTATATAGAAGTGCCCCTTCCAATCCGGTACAATGGACAGACCCTTCCCTAATGAAACATTTATTGACGTGGTCCCTCTTCTATTTAAATTTTTCCGTAAGTGCCCTAAAATAGGAAAATTACTCGCTTTTTCTTGATACACTTAAATTATTTTAAATATCTGACATATTATTCTACTAATATAATAGGGTAAATTCCTAAAGAGGCTCGTATTAATAATTCTTAGTATAATGTCATTATTCATCTTTCAGGCATGTAGGTTCATTAAAGCCGGGTGTTTATGGAGTACAGACCCTGGATAACTACTGTCATTTAAACACAGTTCCTCAAAATTTCTTGGAATTTTATACACAAAAATGGTGTATTAAGAGACTAATCTGATTAACAAACTAAAGGCCATTAAACGAATAGAATCTAGTGTTATTAATGCAAGTCCTCTTCTACGATCTCTGTAGTCTACATTATCTTATAGAAGCACCGAAGTTGGTCGAATTGACCTACCTGTGTTTTATCGTTTATTAGTTTCGTTTACTCGTAATGCTACCAAAGCAATAAACCTGAGATTTCCAGTACCTGCCTAATTCTTGATATACTTTAGATTCGATATATTTTTGTAGAATATACTGGAGAACACGATGATGTAATATACATTACTCAAAATAGACTTTTCAGACGATTTTAAAATGTTGTCCGTATTACAAATCTTAAACTGAAACTTCCATTGATCTGTCAAATCTTTCTATACTTTCTGATCAATAAATTGTTTGAAGCTAACTGTCAGCTATTATGAATAATGATTTCATTAGTGATCAAAAATAGGCTGAAAGCATATTTTTAACTTTAATATTCATTCTACAGGCACAGGTCCTTTAAAGTCCTTTTTTCTGAATATATAGGTCTTTAAAAATAAATCTTATAAACAACTTTTTATTTTAACCATTTTTAGTTTTTAAGCCTTTAATAATCTGAAAAAAGGTTCTTCGCGCATTATTGTTACACTGAGGAGTTGGAGTTAGTTGAAAAGTCACTAAAGGAAAACATGCAAAAAATTGGACCCAACTGATTATTTAAATATTAGCTAGTATTATATTTATGTGTTGTAACAATTTGTTATCAACTTTAACAAAGGTAGATGATATAATACTATTTATTTAAACAGAAACTTTTTTATAGTTAAATGTTGAGACAAAGCGGTTAGCAAGCTTGCATACCCTATAATCCCCATTGGGTCACCACCAATATGGTCAATACATTGAACCAATCCACAGATAAATTTGCACTTTGACAAATAAAAGTTTTGAAACTATTATGTATTGCATATTTTGTTTTGTGGCTGTTTTTAAGATAGTACTTCAATAGTGATATAATTAAATGGTTGTGGCCTTTAAGGGGAAGAAGAGGCCATTTAAAAATATATGTGTTGTATTTGATGCATCAACTACAAGGGGAAAAATTGTAGGAAGGTAATAAAATTCAGTCATAGGTGCTTCAAGCACCTTAAAATTCTGTGCGAACCCTGTATGTATGATATAACCAATTGATTACTACAAAAATGTGTATTAAAAAGGTCCTTTAAAATAATTTCAGGTCCTTTAAAGACCTAGGCAGATTCCTGTGGCTACCCTGATTCTATCTAATGCATTATAATTATAACATCTGTGTCGCTAAATAGACAACTAACAAAGTGTCTGATGAGAAGACAAATTACATGGGTATATGCAGGAATCCAAATTTGCCTGTTTAAACTGGTCTGTCGAGTTGTTGTTTTTAAGTCAATGGATAATTTTTGGTCAATGGGCCATAACATATCCCTCTTTTCTCCGTTTTTTCACCAGAAAAATCGTCTTGAAAAACTACACCGTCTACGAAACCGCATATGCTAAATTCTGGTGGGTAAATTTGACCCCCCCACCCCCTTGTTGTGTACGGTGTTTTCTTCGTGATCAGTAAACTCATTTCTGACACGTTATTATCCACCAATTACCTCTCTCTCTCTCTCTCTCCCACTCTAACAGTGAGCCACCCAAATGTCGACCTGCTCAATCATCACCGACCTCCAGCGCCTGGGCCTGCTAACCGACCCCTTCAACCAGTTCTCTCAGTGGCTCGAGGAGGCCCGGGCCTCCCCACTCATCCCACTGGCCGACGTCATGACCCTCGCCACCGCAGCGCCCAGCCTCGAAGAGGCGGGTGGTGTGGCAGGAGGAGGGGGTGGAGGCGCTGGAGGAAGCAGCCCAACGGCGGCAGGACGGACTAATCCAATCGTGATTCAGCCGTCGATGCGCTTGCTGAAGATGCTTGACTTCTCGAGAGATGGGATCGATTTTGTCACCTCGTCGACAAGGTTTGTTGTGAGCAAGAAGTTTTGCGGGTTCACTCATTATTTATAGATAAAATGGTTTTTGCCATTGATATACTGTTATTTGTTGTATTTTGTTAAACTTTTTTAATACAACCCTTTTAAAATCATTCACAGTATTAATTAGTTGCTCTCATAACGACTGTACTTAAGTCTGTGTTTTGTTGTTTTCATAGATGGGAATCCTTCCTGATTTTCAGGATTTCCTGATTTTTTCAGACAAAATTGATGACTTTTGAGAATCATGTAAATATGGAATAAAAAATTATTGGGGGGGGTATGTACATGTCTTTTTATTTACAGATATTATTTATCTATTTACAGGTGCAAATTTAATAGAAATGGAAGAATTTTTATATATCAATCATGATTCATGTACATTATAAATAAAATATATTAATCCACTTCTCTAATCTTTAGTTTTTTTTATATACAATATATACAGTAGTTATTGTCACATGAATTACGTACTTCTGTTTGAATTAGTAATTATTTATGTATATTATTCGGTCTATATTAAATAAAGTTTGAAGGGCCTTAGTCTATCTTTGATTGTAGGCGGCCCATGATTGTAGGGGGCCCATAGTTGTAGGGGGCCTATGATTGTAGGGGGCCCATAGTTGTAGGGGGCCTGTGATGGTAGGCGGCCCATAGTTGTAGTGGGCC
>JAUZND010082033.1:0-15951 GCA_034780555.1 Coelogynopora nodosa | reverse complement strand
AAAATGGAGGAAGGCAACCATGGATATCGCCAGGGGTCGTGTGCGACTCGATGGTACAAGGTGACAAGGTGATATAAAAATGCGTCTTAAATTACGTTTTTGTTACAATAGTGTGGCCACAAAAAGCACACCAAAATATTGTAGGCTACAACAGACATTACATGACCTTTTTAAAAACAAAATTTAAAATGTTCACCTAAAAATAGGCTCCATTACGGATAAACAGATAGGCCTACTAATTATTCTGAACACACATTACTCAACATTTTAATTAGCCAATTAATTTTATTCTAGGTTAATGCTAAGTGACATTTTATATAGTTACTGTTAAACTGACCTGTTTCTCTTATATTTTGCTTTCTTAATACCGTTGTTATAATAGAAATTAATTTAAATTAAATTAATATAAACCTACTTACCGAAAGAGAAGCAAAACTCCGTTGAAAAATGTCTGAAAGTTGTTGTGACGATTAATGTTATTCGTTGCGTCCAGTTTGATGTTCCCAAAGACCTGTAGGTAAAATGAGGCAAACACCAAATAACACAATTAAGAAAGTATTAAGTGAATGAATATTTGAGAAGACCTCATTTACCCTCATCGTTTTAGATTTTAAGAATTTTGATGGAATAAACTGTGTATAAAATAATATTGGATGCACTACTTTCACATATCTCCAGAGATGCATCTCGTAACATTGAGGCAGACATTTATTGAGCGATTCTGACTATAGAATGCTCCCATTCCATGAGATTTAATTATTTTGTGAACATTCATTTCAGGGGTAGAGATACTGGCGGGAACTAAGGGGGGGCGAGACACAATATTGTTTGAAATTTGAATGTAAGAAGTTGTAAAATGGAAGTATGGCTCTGTATGGATTTGTGGGATTTGTGTGATAATCACAAGCCAGCCACCATTACCTGCATGCCAATGATGGAGTAGATAAAGAAAAGCATTCCAATGAGCAGACAGACGTAGGGCAGCGCCTTGAAGGACTGGATGAAGGTCCACAGCAGGATCCGGATCGTGTAGCCCTGACGGAGGAGTTTGATGAGACGGGCGGCTCGGAAGAGACGTAGGAAGCCAAGATTGAGGAAGGCCGAGTCCTGCGTTTGTGGGAGGATAGGTCGGGGCATTTAAGGGGGGAACAAACCTTTAGCCCCCCTTCCTCCATTCTTGATTTTTTGTCTCCTCCCCATTTTTTATTCCACCCTCTCCCACTTTTCTTTCCTCACTTTACTTGATTTAGGGGGCACGTCCCCCTATTCCAGCGTTTATTAAGGAAATTTACAAACTGCACAAATCTTTGAGGTAGGTGCCATGATCCAGTCAGTGTGTTTTTGTGAATTTACGTAGATTTTACAAAAAATATCTAATTTACAACTACATATTTTGTGTCTGACTGCACACTATATAATATAAACCTTGCCCTGACCCCATCCCCTGTTAAGGTGTGAAACGGGTTGGGTTGAAACCGTAGCAACTAGACCGAATTATGACGTGCAAACTGTATATACAATGTATTCACTGCCATACTGATATAAAAAGAAATTTTGAAAAATATTTAAGATTTGAAGAATAATAATTGTGTATAATTGACGCTAATTGACGTTAAATGTGGAGCAAGAGTTCTATTAAACCAGATATTGCTGTATGGCTATAATTCACGGTACGAATTTGATGGCATCCTTATTTAATTATGTCACAACGCATAAAACAAAAACAATTTCGTGTATAATAACAATGATATCTTTAATTTACAAGTGACACAGTATAAAACATTAAGCACATTGAGCACATTAGTTAATAATATATATATTATCATTATATGGGATGCTAAAATGTATAACAGACTATGAAGGTTCCATAAAGATTTAGCTCAATCAAAACTAAATACGATTAAGGAAACTATAACACACAACATTAGATAGAAAATACAGCAAATGCGAGAATTCTTTGCTCTCAATGCACCTGGCTTGACAGAAAGTTAGTAGGACATTGAATCTTGCCTGTGAAATGAATATAGGCTACTACGCCGGATTCAACTATACAAAAATCTAGAACAGCAGTGGGGATACATAAAATGACCAACAGGTAAAGCTTAGGTCCCTCAAATGCGTGTTTGGATCGATTTTATGACGTGTAAACGTGACACATTTCCGTATAATAAATAAATAAACTAATTAATAGCGAAAGAAGCACGTCATGGGCTTCCTTATGATGTGACATATCCATAATAAATGTTGCTTTATTTAGTATAAGGTCATTGCATTTAAAAACACATCATTACCACATAAATATAATTAATATACTACCAATATGGTCAATAATACCACAATTCAAATAACTACGATTAAAAAGATTAATTAATTTCTTGGTAACAGTGTAGGCTATAGATTAAAATTGAATTTCTATCGGCTCCACCTAATTTGACTGATTAAAATGATTGATTAAGACTGAAAGCATTTAATTGAAAATGATAAAATACAGATTATTTGTAAGGAAGTAATCAATTTCACGGTAAACATAAATATTATTTGATTATAGTAGAAATTATTTGTGACACATTTGATTAACTTCTTAATTACAAATAACCAAAACAAAAGTTATAAGACAATTAGAAATGGATATAACAAATATAGCTCAGAATCAATTAAAAAAAACTACTGCAATGCCTTTCTTCTTCAAAAAAAGATGATTACCCTTAAGACCAGAAAAAGTACTATTTATACATTTATTGTAACTGATTTGTGACACATAAAGCTGTCGTCTATTATTTATTATACGATTAAGTTTTGTTGGTGTTAAATACTATGTTTAATCTAGAATGTAAACCTATGTGGTGGACTCTAAAAGAATTCGGCCGTTTCGGACAAAAGAAAATTAAAAGAGGATAATTGTTATAAAATATAATCAAATAAATGTATAACTGGCCTTATGAAAAAGGTTCAAAAGACAGTCCAGTTAATTTTTTTCTTAGTGACCATAATAAGGATGCAGCAAATGAAACTAATAAACGAAATAATATGACCTAGCTTTGAATTAGAATATTTTATATGTATATCTGTGTGTGTGTGTGTAACAGTAAATATTTAGCATTTATAATATTTACAAAGAAACCCAGAGAATAAATAAATTTCACTTACCTGAAGTTCGGACACTAAAACATCCGTAATGCTGCCGATAACCGTGATAAAGTCAAAAATGTTCCATGGATCACGAAAATAATTCTAAAGAGAAAGAAAAAGAAAAAAAGTGAAGACAATATATTCAGAATATAAGATATATCAGTTTTGAAAAACGGTCATATTTATATATTTGAGTAGTTTAAAATATTTAGAGTTAGGTTGACGTTTTCGTGGAACTGCCCTGGAGTAGGTATACCTTCACAAATAATATGTCGACACTTAAAACAGTATTTAAAGCATTCCAATATAAAACAGTAAACAGTAAAGCTTTATAATAAAACTTTTCGTTTGAATAAATACTGATAATCCTTATATTCCTGATTTAAAAGAAAAGAAAAAAGTTTGTAAAAAAAACAAAAACAGAATTAATGAAAACAATATTATTTGCATACAGGTTTGACTTGCCATCTTATCACTCTAGGCCTAATTACATAGAGTACAAGGTATGTTTGGATTGTAAATGTTTTTATAAATAATATTTGTGGTTTGATGATATCTCATTCCTTTTGTTTGACCTTTCTGGAGTTTAGCCGTGAATGTTGCATTCTCCTTTTTAAATCATCCTGATATTATTATGGAATTTAATTTCTTATTTGACAGTCGCTTTGATCATTTCTGGTTCTTCTTTTTTATTTGTTTTGTGGTGGTGTTGAGAATTTGAACAGAATGTGTTCATTTACTATTATTCTTATTGTTATAGTATTTTGTGTTATTGTAATATGAACAGAATGTTATGTTATTTAAAAACGGTTATTAAAAGAATCAAGCGAACAATAAATGCTATCAATACTTTTCATTTCTCCTAAACAGAGCTTTTCACTTAGATAAACACTTGATAAACATTTCAAAGTGAATAATTTATTGATCGGAAAGCAACACTGCAAAGACTGATAGTTGCATAAGCAAATGAACACACAGCTAACAGAGGCCTGGGGAGCTGACCTTGGGACCGAAGGCCATGATCTTGAGCACGCACTCAATGGAGAACATGACGGTGAAGGCGGAATTGAGGTAGATCAGGGTGTTGCAGTAGTTCTGGTAGCTCTGGTGATCGGAGTTCATCTTTGTCGCGAAGTTTGAGTCGTCCTCTTTCCGATAGTACTGTTCCGACAAGAATTTAGAGGACATAATAGTGTAAATAATAAAGAACGTATATTATAATATTCTACATATTATTATGCAATAGATATAAAAATCGATATTGCTAGAGTGACATCTGAGATTTGAACCTGTCTTTCTGGACTAAGGGTCTTTAGCGCAGTGGAATAAAAACAAAATAATAGAAAATTCTTAGAAATATAATAAATACAACACATTAAGTAAGTTGCTCGATATAATTACTCAAAATCATTAAATAACATACATTTAACATGTAATTGAAGCAAAATTAGTAAATTCCCTAAAATTGGCAAATTGACCCAACTGTTTCAATTTGTCTCATAACTTGTACATTGATTATATTATTATTGGTCATTATATATTATAGTATCCTGTGCATATACTTTTGTGTGGTGGATAAAGTTCTGTTATGTTACATTTTATTAAACGAAATTTCAATAATTCATCACGCGTCGAAGACGAATGTTATATCGGTTTTGAAATCGATTTCCCTGTCACTTAGCATTACATAACATTAGCATAACATTCGGAATGGAAGGATTTTTAAAATATTTTCATCTTCATCAGCTTAACTTAAAAATATAGAAGTTTCCGCAAAACTATAGCTAACTTTATGCGCAATAAATTGTATAGGAATTCAACGAAGACTGGAAATAAAAATAATTTCAATGCCGTCATTAAGAACGATACTATGACGTCACTGAGGTCAAACCATTGAGAAATATTGCAAAATATTAGAAAACACGTAATATTTAGTCTGTAATTGAAAGTTTAAAAGAAATCCGTACAAATATTTTTAAACTATAATCAAGTAAAGAAAATGTGGGTCACGTCCCGGCCACAGCTGATAACCATAGAAACGAAGGGATTTGATTGTTTACTACTCAAAATCTACTAAGGTTAGATCTCGTTCTAAAATTGTCATCATCTTCCCAATCCTTATTGCACTTTTGAATACAGATTTTCCGTAGAATATAGGCCTACTGGAAAACATGAAGATACGATACATTACCGAATAGTTTAAAATAATTTTTCGACATTTTATTGTTTCTTTCTTTAGATGCTTTTAGGTTGAAACTTCACTTGATCACTGTTATCAGTGCATATTTTCTGCTAAAGTAGGTTTTAGCGCTTACTGGTAACTATTAAGACGTCATTAATGATCAACGATATAATGCTTGATAACTTGTCGCTATCTTTTTCCTTTGTAATGTTTGGCGTTATTATGTTCACCTATCATTCCTGTTAAATATACAGTTAATCAAGCGTTTCATTAGAGAACCAATATATATATAAACTACAATTAAATATTTAAACCTGGCAAAATAGTATTCGAAAAAGAAACGGCTCGGCTATATAAGGGTTAACATCAATTATAGTTGAATAAGCATAATTTCTAAACTTAAAACGACATACACGATGCCGACCCCATGATATCAATCCCACCAGCTCTACCTTCATCATGAGAATGAGTGTGTTCAGCGCGATCATCACCATAATGAAGTACTCGAAGGGCGTGGAGACGACCAGCCGCCAAATGCGGTACTTGAGGGAGTTCTGGTCCCGCGGCATGTACCGGCAGAGTGGCCGCGCGTTGATCGCGAAGTCGATGCACTGTTTCTGGAGGTTGTGGGGAGGGGAAGGGAGATACTGAGTTGAGCTCACTTCATGTTAGCCTAGAGTTAACGAAAGTAATATTTTATATTAAGACATAATATAAAATAATAAATTGAACTCCCAGGACAATTTTAGATCAGGATCTGCTTCGATTATAACTTTTATTATTTTATTATACTTCAACATAATCTATTCAAATAATGTCTTAACTGAAAATATTTCTGAAAATCACAACACTGATTGCTAATGCGATTATTTCATGCGCCGTACCACCCTTTGTTTACACAATACTATTATCTAACAGCTGGGTAACAGTTGTCGGTATAACCTACTTGGTTCTTGTCCAAATCTTGTTCAATGAGTTCATTTTCCCCCTGTTCCTGAAAGGTGATGATGATCAACGCGACGAAGATATTGACAAAGAAGAACGGGAAGACAATAAAGAAGACTATATAGAAGATGGCCATCTCCTGTCGGTAGTCTTGCTTAGGTCCCTTGTCCACATTCGTGGCGTCCATTGAGTTTCTCAAAACACTGTGTTTCAGATGAAAAAGCGCATGTAAATTAGGTATAAGGAAATTTCAATTCATGTTCAAAACTGCTTTGATGTAAAAGTTAGAAATATATATATTGTATTCACTATTTTAAAATATTCTTAATTATCTATCTGACTAATCAATGATAAATAAATACGAAGAGCTTAAATACAGAGCTAAATGGGTAAAAGTGAATGAAATATAAACATAGTTTTTCGTTTTAAGCCTATGAATATTGTGTCAATAATGAATGTGTTACAATACCATTGAGTAATGTATTAAAATTGAAATTTAAAAATGCATCTAAGCTACCTTACAAAATTGTAAAATAATTTCTATATGAGCTTTTCTTAATATAAGTTCTCAAATGCTATATATCGTTGAATTACCAAAAACATTAATGAAATATTGACCAATTAAAAAGTGATGCAAGATTACATTTTATTATTTAACTTCATTACTTTTTTTCTTTTTTTAGGAAATTTAAAAAAAGTCAGAATATTGTGGTATATAATAAAGTATATAATATTATTTTATACATAGCATTTTTTAGATAAATCTTATACATATGTACTTAAAACAATTGGAATCTATACAGATATTAAAAAAACTGATACAAAATTAGCAGAAACGTAAAATAAAGACAACATTTATATATATATATATATATTAAAAGGAAAGCAAGCAATGCAGCAGGACAAATAAGACACAACAAAATAATGTAAAAACATAATGCATTTTTGCATTACCTGAAGACCCCGGTATTCCATGATTGATACATATGTACTACACTTTTAATATACTGTAAATGGCTAACATAAACTATTAAATAAATAAAATAAGATGACATGCAGAAAGTATAATAAAAATATTTGTCGATCAAAACGTTCATACAGAATAAAAACCGAAGAGGGAAATATATTAAAAAAATTAAATTAACATTATTATGAATAGTGAAGATTCTGGCAAAGAACCAGTAAATTAATTGAAACATAAACTGAGGAGAAATACTTCACTATTCTCTCACAATAATAAGTTTTCCACAACTCAATGATTAAAAAGCTATAATTCACGAAACTGTAACAATAATGCAGGATTGGCTGAAAAACTAAAATGGACACTCTTTTAGATACTATGCAAAAACATTTTGCAATACACAATTACTATTTAATCTCTCAGTAAAATGAAATACAAATAATATATACATTTTAGACTTTTTTAATGTTAGGAAAGCCATGAGTTAAGATAAAAGAAACTCTGTGAAAGAACACAAAACACAACTAGATGAAAGCACAGAAAACACAAAAGACAAAATACAAGACACAACAAGATGAAATCACAGAAAACACAAGAGACAGAACATAACACACAAAAAGATGAAAGAACAGAAAACACAAGAGACAAAATACAAGACACAACAAGATAAAAGCACAAAAAACACAAGAGACAAAATACAAGACACAAGATGAAAGCACAGAAAACACAACAGACAAAATACAAAACATAACAAGATGAAAGCACAGAAAACACAAGAGACAAAATATAACACACAACAAGATGAAAGCACAGCAAAACACAAGAGACAAAATACAAGACACAACAAGATAAAATCACAGAAAACACAAGAGACAGAACACAACACACAACAAGATAAAAGCACTGAAAACACAAGAGACAGAACACAACACACAACAAGATAAAAGCACTGAAAACACAAGAGACAAAATACAAGACACAACAAGATGAAAGCACAGAAAACACAAGAGACAAAATACAAGACACAACAAGATGAAATCACAGAAAACACAAGTGACAGAACACAACACACAACAAGATAAAAGCACTGAAAACACAAGAGACAAAAATAATACAAGACACAACAAGATGAAATCGCAGAAAACACAAGAGACAGAACACATTGAGACAAGGACATGTTTGTCACATCGAGACATGGACACGTACGTCGGCCATCCCTCCCCAGTTGACACGGTGAAAAGAGTGAGAATGGCAATGTAGACATTGTCGTAGTTGAAGTCGTATTTGCTCCACACACGATTCATCGTGCGGGGTACATCCTTGTCGGTATACTCAAAGAACTGCCCTCTACAGACAGAGGATCACCCGGCCAATTGAAATATATATACTGACTCCACTTTTATATATGAATAATATATATAATATTATAGCAGTTTATATATAGCCTTTTTTCAAAGTAACAGAATATATGTAATACATTAAATATTTTCCAATACACCGTTTTCAAATAATAATATGTTTTTTCTAAAAAAAAATCATTCACCTCTAAATGGATAACATAATGTAGAATCGGCCATGAAAAGTTGGTACAGATACAACGATAATTTTCTTTACCAGAAAATCAGTTTCTTTACAATTGCACTGAAATTCACCAGCAACTACGTAGTTTTTATAATGCTTTTTAACAAGAGCGCTGTTTTGCTATTGTAAGAAAAATGAATGTAGCAATTTATAATTTTGACCTCCATCAAATTGTCTCAAAGATGGCTCTAGCAACCCGGTCGGGTCCACGGCTGTACCTCTCGTCAACTCTTCTAACCGACCAACATAAATCAGACCACAACTTTGCATCGAGGCAGAGATACTCCAATCAGCAGAGATACCCGCATGATAAGAGGAGACATAAATGACGTAAGAATAACACGGTTTTAATTCGGACATACTGGAATACATGATATTTTGATACTCTTGGATGGAATTGTTTAATAATTTTGTTCAGATTTTCACTGAGCTAATGATACATATTGACAGTTAACATTTCATAATAATTTAAAGAGACGGAAGTGTAGAATATGTTGAATTAACAAGATTAAAGAAACATAAAAAAACTGAAGCTGTTATATCCATTCCAATTGTTTTTATTTTTTTATACAATGATATTTCGATATTTATCTTCATTATATTTCGATATGTTACTATACTTCGCTTGTTTAACTGCATTATTTTATTATGTTCCGTTTATAGTTACTTCTTTTTCTTAAGAATGGAGTTTAAAAACTAAAATGCATAATTTTTAAATTTTTATTATTACTCTTTAATCTTGTTCATTCCAATTTTTCCGGAAATGTTTATTCTTTTTTATATATCGCTGTGACATGTCTATGATTAACTGATCGGGTAAAATCTTCGTTAATACATCCTTCTGTAATTCGAAAGAACTACATAGCTGAGCTACTATAAGTGAAGCATAGCCAGCGCGCCATGTGTCTCTTATGCCATTCACACCTCCGCCCGCCCGCCGGCTTAGATGGTGTTATAGGGCTGACAACTGCTGACTGGCCTCCCCTCTCCCCCCCGCCCCCCCTCTATCTCTACTCACTTGGGCCATCCCTCGCCGGTAGTGACAGTAAATAGAGTGAGCAGAGCTAGGGGGACATTATCGTAGCGGAAGCACTGGGCCATCCAATTGCGGGCCTTCGTTTCTGGCTGGTTCTTAGCGTTGTACTTTATGAAGCTGCCTCTAGCAAGGTGGTGTTGGTTGTTGGTGTGGTACACATGTTATGTATAATGTAATAACTAACAAGAATGTCCTTAATGTTGATAAAGATTCGCATTAATCGACTTTTTACAAACCTTCATTCGGACACTCTGTGCCTCAAATACGGTAAATTTACATTTACAGTGTAGTTTTATACTGAACAAAGGGATATTTCCGGTTTACTCATAGTAAACATAAACGTAAACGTAAATCGATAAACATCACTTTGTTCAGTATATAGTAAATTTAAATAAAATTATTTTTACTTTTCCACTGTTTACTTAATAAAGACGGGGAATAAAGTATAGTAGATTGATCTACTAGTTTTAAAGTAAATCATTTTTTAATGGTGGTAATAATAATTTATTCAATTCGTATCGATTTCGAATTACAATTTGTAAAACAGAAAGTCTTTTTTGTGCAACATCTCAACTTGAACAAAGTAACACAATTTGTGGGGAAATACAATGTTAGCTAATTAACAAAACAAGTTAAAAGCAATTGCATTTATTTTAATCAATTTTTCAGAACAACGCCGAGGTAGTACACCACTTATTAAATAATAAATGAAAGAGGTATGATCGACTCACTTGACTTTCAACGCACGCGATATACAATAATATACTCTATAAGCAACACTCCATACATCGAAATTGGATAGTAGCTAATGGATGTATTCTCGTTGAATTAATTTTAAAACGACTGACTAATTTATATTAATGAATCGACTGCAATTGACTTCTAACTCGCTAAAGCGTATTTTTAAATAATTATTAATTGATTCGATTTGCTATCCATTGATAAAAAATGTAACTGTCGGAATGCAGGGTAATTTGAGTGGGATGTTAGCGCCTTTTAAAATGTGGAAATGATTGTCAATCATTCTACTACGATGTCGTTGTGTTTTTTACTTTTAATAGGAACCATCAGCCACTTTTAATAATTGTAATTGATAATTTAATAATTATATACTTCATCTTACTCAGATCATAATGAGCTTTATTCTAACATCTAACCATATAAATAAAATCATGACAAAAGTATATTTTATTGTCAAAAGCGGAAATTTTTGTACATCAAAATAATGTTTATTTTAAAGTATTTAATTATTTAAAATATGTAAACCAAAAATTATTATTTTAAATTTTATAAAACAATAAATGTAAACTGTAAAGTAGATTATAATTCCACCTTTAAATGGTAACTAACTGGACTTTAATAAAAAAGATTAACGATTGGATAAATTTAGCATAATTATAGTTATCTAACAGAAAGTAGCACTTAAAGTAAATCAATTAAATAAAACATTTAAATACATTTAAAAACATGAAACATTAGGATGTCACCCAGATCTACTACCACATAAAGTATGGGTCAAAATCGATTGGTACAGAACAATGTAAAAAGTATAGCTTAGTTTTTTCTGAATCGCATTTTCTGTAGAAAATTTTTGTTACTATAATAAATACATCTTGTACACTATAGTATACATTACACAGTGGAGTACATTTGCCTGAAATGACAAATTCCACACTTTACTGGATACTAACATAGTTATCGATTGTCTTTAAAAGACAATGAGAAAAATCGATCGTTTTGTAGTGAAATTCATTGATTTATCACCATTATTAATGAGGAACGGCAACTCTACCTTATAAAAATACAACAGTTTGACAATCTATACACGTGACTATTATGAAGAATATTTAATTATGCGATATTCTCTAAATACAATTTCTATATCAATCAACTTCAATGGCAAGTGTAACTTTTGTAACCTGCTATCGGTTCCAAAAAGTTCAATTTTAATTAAATATAAATGTAACCACATTCATAATTTTCTTTTTCAATACTAGAGTAATATCTACACGATCCAATTGAACTTATATTTATGTACTTATTAATACCTGACAATATTATTTTATATTTCGTAATTGCATTTTATTTTTTTTATCAGGTGGTTACCACTCTTAATATCACGATGTAGATAATATGAACGAACTATAAACATAATTATCCTACCTTATTAATTAACACAGTAAAAAGCTAATAAATCGCATCATAAACAATATGCATTAGGGCTATATTATTTACGATAGTTTGAAAATTAGCATATTATAGGTATAGATGCTGTGTAAAATGTGCGCATTACTTTGAAGTTCAGTGCAAAATATGGTGCAACAACTCATAAATGATGAATCATAGTTCATGGTTGGAATTGGTAATGGTATTAGTAATGTTGTAATGATGTGGTATAATAATGGTAGGAGAGAAAAGTTAACATTTATCCCTCGAGTGACCCCTTAAAAAACAATTTCAAAAATATAGTAATTCAAGGTATGAGTTCATTATTGATTAATATTATTTATATGTGATGTGTTTACTAAAAATGTCCAATTATCCAACAGTTACTTTAAATAAAAAAACTTAGCTGACATTTTTTACAATAATCATCAAGTTACCAGAAAAAAACTTACATCAATTTCCGACCATAAAAAACAACCTATATACATTATAACAAACCTATATATATATATATCTTTCCGTTTTTCACTATTTTCTATATATATCGGTTTATATTTAACGACTAAGTAAGCTGCGAGAATTTATTGTCAACATTTTATTTAAATTTAAAACACTTACAGACCGGCAATATCGATTTGATTCATGAAATGCACGAACTGAAAAAAGAACCATCCCTTGAGAATGCGTCCCAGGATGGGTTCTTTAGCAAAACTAGCTAAACATTATCATGATATGTATAATATTGTATGCTAATATTGCTTTTTCTATAATTCCTTCCTTAAATAATAGGTGAAGAATTCCTGGGTGAAGAAAAAAAATTCTAACGCAGTTCTATCCAACATTTCATGACAGCATTAGCAGTACCTACTTTAAATATATAAATAGAGAAGGACATGAGATGTCATCCCGTACGCTATTTCTGTGGAAAATGCATTTTTTGTAGTTCCTAATAGATTTAGGTCTCAGCAATTGAAAATGATGAGGTACAAATTTTCAGACCCCTGGAACACATTTTATCGGCACCAGACCGGTCTTGGGCTCTGGGGCTCTGCATCAAATTTACATTTCCTAATAATGAAACGATTTTGACTATTTTGGCGTATTATTGAAGGTTTTTTATGATTACAGCTTACAGCATTGCTTACAGCATTGTAGCAAAATTGAGTCTCCAGGTCATTACTGGGGATTCAAACCTACCAGGCGGCCTCCAGAACCAATAAAAAACGACAATTTTCAATATTGAACGGATTTTTGACAATTAAAGTGTTATTTTGAAGATTTTAAATAAAGCTAGTTATTTTCTCGCTTGAAATAATAAAGTTAAAAATTTTGTCAACGCCCCCCTAGTTCCAGGTACTCAGCGTCCATGACCACCCAATAAGATTTTTTAAATCTAACATTATCTAATCTTGAATTAATAGCGGGACAATTTTCATAGAAATTTGAAAATTTAAAAATTTTTAATGAAGAAGTTTAAAAAATGCATAAAATAAAAATATGAAATGTATTGAAAAGTAATATTATAAAAGTATTATATCAGAAAAGCATAATTATTGAGACTATACATGAATGCATGAAAAAATATCTTAGAAAAATAGTAATGATACTGATAGAGATAATTATGAAAAGACTCATTTTGTGTATTTCAGATTTGGCGACAACAAAATCTCCTGACTTCAATGCTTTCCATGTTGCGAAGTCACTGTGTTCCATAGTATTCATTTCTGCCAGATGCACAAGCATTAGTCTAGCATAATTATGTAGGTCACATGCAAAGAAACAACGTACGCAATTTTCTAGAGCCGCCAAGTAGCTTTCCCAATCTACTGAACGACAAGCCCTGATGATGTGATGATTTGTTGCTAGTGCCCAAAAATGAGTTGCTAGTGCCCACATGTTGTAGTGTGTAGTCGGTCGTCAGTGGGCCTGAACCCCCCCAGTAATGACCTTGAGACTCAAAATTTTGCTACAATGCTGCCAGAAATGAATTCAGCACCATAAAAAACCTACAACAAGACTCCAAAAAAGTAAAAATCGGATTAATTATTAGGAAATCTAAATTTGATGCAGAGCCCCAGGGCTTCATACAGAGCTTCAGAGACCGGGCTTCAGACAGAGCTTCAGAGACCGGACTTCAGACAGAGCTTCAGAGACCGGACTTCAGACAGGGGTCTGAAAATTGGTACCCCTCTATTTTCCAATTACTGAGACCTAAATCTATCAGAAAATGTATAAAAAACAATTTTCACAGAAATAGCGCACGGGAGCAATTTTTCTGTCATTTCATACCGCATTATAAGCCTATATGTTTGAAGGAAGGAAGTTTTTTAGTTTTTGTGTGAGAACTGGGTGTGATCAAATTTATTAAAAAAAATTGGTTTAGAATAAAGTATTTAAAAAAAGAATCCCCACAGTGATACGCCAATTTAACCAAAACAATAAAGTTAGCTTTAAATTACCGGTAAAAAAAGAATGATAAATAGATCCATTAAAAAAAAACTTTTTGCCAAAATTAATATTCCAGTTTAAAAAAAATGGCTTTTAGCATAATATTATAAATCAGCGTTGTAGAGTAATGAATTAATCAATATTAAAACGAATTAATTTTTTTTTAGATTATTTTAATTAGGCACTGTAAAAGATATGTATACATAAACAATCTACATTAGTTATCAAACATATTAATTAAAATATTAAAACATTATTTATGGTGCTGTTGATGGTACAGGGCTAATTACGTATAAATTACGTAAAAATTACACAATAAAAAGGAATTCTTCATGAATTGGTCGCAGTGTTAGAAGTAGAAATTTGACCAATTAATGTAAATCTGTAGTTTTGCGACTTATATCCAAATACAGAAAATCAGAAACATATAAAATAAACGAATATAGTTAAAACACATATTATATCAGAGGCGGATCCAAAGGGGAGTAGCAGCAGTTGAACAATTTAAAAGATTGTAACTAATTAATATAGTATTATAGAAGGTGGATTTCTGCGTCACACCACCTCCTCCCCCGTGACCTTGGCCCCCCTCCCACACAAATGTAGAACGCTTTTGGATTTTCGCGGCGAAAATTTTTCAACTAATCAGAATCGGTTATTTTTTTGGTACCATGGCTTCCTATTGGCCGATTTAAACAAGGGCAAGGTCGTATCCGATTAATTCAAGATCACATAATTCGATTTTGCTAATTATAAATTGATCAGAAGTACCCTATTGGTAGTAATCGATAATTCAACTACATTTATTGAGTTTCTCAATACGTTGCACTGTAGTCATATGATGCCAGATTTGGGTAATTTCAAAGGGTATTCCGACTAAGTCGGGGTCGTTGAGTTCAATTTTGGTACTTAGAAATCGGTCATTCAAGCTAATTTATTCATTTTTTTAATAAGATGCGTTGCAGGCCTGAGCAGCCGATCACGCCGACTAAATCAAGTATAGAAATTGGTTTGAGATATTATAAGTATATACTATAAGTATACTATAACAGTTTATTACCCTAAACTTCTAAAATTTGATATCCTAATATCCCTAAACTCCTAAAGTTTAATACTATAAACTTCTAAATCCGTAAATCCATAAATCCCTATTCTACTAAACTCCTAAATTTCTAAACTCTTAAATCCCTAAATCCCTAAACTCATAAATTTCTAAACTCCTAAATCCCTAAACTTCTAAAATGTATAACCTTAATTTGAATCATTGAAGCAGACGTGATGAATGAGATAGAATGCTATTTACTATTATTATTTCTAAAGTGACATAGTGGGAAAGTGTAAGAATTTAGGGTACACGAAAAATGTCAGTGTCACTGTTCATTATCGTTCGTCATCGCTCGTGGTATCAGTAATGTCGATATAGCGCTCTCCGACTTGACCAGCCCATGTCCACTGTCCGACTTGCTGTCTAACTTGATCTCGAAATATGTACCAACTTCTTTT
>JAUZND010082022.1:0-10054 GCA_034780555.1 Coelogynopora nodosa | reverse complement strand
TTGTTTTATCTTAGTTGTTTTATTGCATTACAATCTTGTTTTATCTTAGTTGTTTTATTGCATTACAATCTTGTTTTATCTTAGTTGTTTTATTGCATTACAATCTTGTTTTGTCTTATTGTATATAGACTATATAAATATCTACCCAACTGAAGAAAAATACATCAAATAAAGAAGGTGATAGGAATCATGTAGCAATTATAATTAGAAATCAAAGGTATTTCAACTTTCATCTTCAGAGAAACAAACCCACGCGTTACCGTCTATATAGCTAGAATATATTATTAAACAAGAAAATATACACAGGTCAAATTAAATTACGAACTACTGACTATGTTAAAAAATAACTCTTTATTTATAAAAGAATAAATTACTGAAATTATATATCGCTAATATACAGTCTATATCATTTAATAGTCATTATCATAATTGAACATACGAACATTATAAACTTGCTTTTTGTTACATATTGCTTACGGAATAATTGCAAATAAAGAAATATATTTTTTAACTCTGCTTTCCTTACAATTTGAAAAGTAGATATTCCAATAAACGACATCCCTTTTGGCAACCCCTGTGTCAATTCATCTAAATTAAATGTTATTAATAGTCAATTTTTCAAAAAAGAATAATCTTACCTCCCGTGTGGAAACTCTTAATCAGAATGCCTTTTACAACCAAACTATTTTCGTAAACGTTTTTCATATACAAATAGGAAGCTTTTATGACTGTTTATTATAATTAACTTCACAAATTCCGATCATGTTACTTACATACGTGGTTGATAAACACCAGTAGGCTTATAACCTATCCATTCCATTAGCGCCATGTTCATAGCAAATGAACAGAATTAACAAGAGCTGACTATTACTTACCAAAAAGGAGTTAAATTAAGATTATTTTATAAGTTTTAAAAACAAAAAATAAAAATCAATAAAATCTAATCAAGCGCATATAAAATAAAAGGAGGTTATAACTTTGTCGAGGATTTAAGTTATAAACCGGAAGGAGACTGTCAATCCTGCCCCAAATGTATTAACAACTAGGTATAGAGCAATGGATTCTCAATAATTAATTATAAATAGCATAAATGCTATATTGGAATATTGGAATTGAGATATACGGAAGAATAATTACACTATGTATCGGTAGACAGTAGACACGTTGTATTGATTACGTTTTTCGCAAATCAATAAATACTGGAATACCTTAAAACGTTAGTGTTTATTTAATGTCACAATATAAACAGATGAAAATAATTTATTGTAATGTACCAATCCATATTCTAACAAATGCTCATATGAAAAACATTTATTGTAATGTACCAATCCATATTCTAACAAATGCTTATATGAAAAACATTTAAAAAAACTAACAACTGCTTATTTTACACACATTTTAAAGCGCTTGACAATGGCGAATTACAAATAATCGGTGACCTAGATGTGACCATCCATTGGGGCCATCATGACTATAAAGTGTTATAGATATTCCTTTGTAGCTAAAGAATGTCATAAGTAAGACCCCATTAAATTAAATAATTGACAATAAGGTTTGGTAAAATACTGAATGATATACTGACAGTCTAAATAATTTATTAATAATAAGCGCATTATATTGTCCTAAACTTAATAACTAGAAGTACACATTTTATATACGCTTCTATTGTGGACAGTGGTTTTCAACTGAGAGTTTTCGATTGAAATTCGACGAAAAATGATAAAAATACAAAATAAACCAATATCACAGCATTGAACCGCCTAAGAAATAATAATTAAATAACAAAAAGATTAATTCGTCACTAAACAGCCATTAAACTAAAAAAAATATTTCCTTAGATGATAATGTCTGCTTAACGCAGGGGAACAAGTTCCGGTTTCCGGACACATCGAAGCAATCGCCATCACAACAAACACCCCCTGCCCCCCTGTGCCATGTTTAGGTTGCATGCGTGTGCGCGCGACATACAAACTGTCACCCTCCTGAGGCCGGACGAACGTTGGGAAACACAAAAGACACAAAGCAAAAGTTACCAGAAGCAACACAAAGAAGTGGAGGAGTGTACATGGCAAGAAAGTGGGTAATCGTGTTCTGGTTCTGTCGGAAAGAATGAAACGAAAGAGAACACAAAAGCCGTTTACGGCAGGAAAAAAGAATGCCGACAATAAGGTGGACTTCGCTCGGGTGAAAATAGGGACAATAAAATGAGTAAAGTTTTTCTTTATAATCGTGTGTGACTTGTTCTGTTTTCATTGCTGTGCAGAATAACTTAAAGAGTGCTAAATGACGAATTGTATTTCTTTAATTGGCTGACTCTGCTGTCTATTAATGTGTGATTTTTTTTACTACATTAAATTTAAAACAGTAGTTCTTGGGAAATGAGGAAGTAGCCAATGTCTCAACATTATTATTGAATTATTGTTGTTATTGTTAAACAAAACTTAAAATAGTTAGCTTCCTTTTGTCTAACAGATGAGAACTGAATGCAATCTACACTTTTATTTAATTAAAATTAATTTTTTTACTAATTATAAATTAATCAGAATTGAATTTACAACGTCTGTAATAACTTTGTTAAAACTGAAATAGACTCTGTCTAAAATATATTCAAAATGACAATACTATCCCACAAAAGGTTAAGAATAGACTAATCACAATCGATGTACAATAGCAATTCGAATTTAAAAAAATCATTCTAAATTCATTCTAAATACAAACGAAAATTAAGTTAAAAAAATGTATCCATTGTAAACTGATGTCGCCAAAATATGCTATCAACACTTCTATAAGCACATCGATATATACATAAAAGTTTACACAGTTATAATGATATCTCCAGGGTAACTTCACCTACAGAATACTCAACATGTAAGTAGACTATAACAAGGATGGTGACGGTGTCACTTGGTCAGACATCACGGGAAGAACACCACAGATACAGACAGTGACTATAACAAGGATGGTGACGGTGTCACTTGGTCAGACATCACAGGAAGAACACCACAGATACAGACAGTGACTATAACTTAGTATACCGTCAACAACTATAAAGTCCCTTAAACACTCTAAAAGTAGTGGATTACATGATGCTAGGTCCAGTTACACTGTCAAGATTAAGTTCGAGAGAACAGGATCAATCGAGATATAATTATGCGGTAAGGATATTTTGCAATATTAATACTATGAAAGTATTTCTTATCTTTGTATATCCATAAACTTAGTGAGACGTTTAATGTATAAATACCTAACTCTTTTCACTAAATCATGAATGAACACGTCGTCTATTGAAAACAAATCACTTGCATAAAAGTCATTTAGTACAAAAAACACCTTCATTTCATATTTTTAAGAAAGACGAGTTCTACTCAAAAACGTGAAGATAAGTAGTTAGGTATATCATTTTAATAGCGTTAAATTGTTAAAGAGTTTTACTGATCTATTTATGAAATGTTGAGACCAACGTACAATATTTGTCGAATTAAAAGATGTTACAAGAAATATCATTTTAATAACTACGGACTACATTCAGTTCAGTTTTCTGCTCCTAACATAATATGGAGGTTTTACCTTTATCAAATACAGAAATCCACGCACCATCTATATGTTTTGTTAATTATTGGCATTCATTCTAATTTGAAAATATAGCTAATTAGTATTCAAGTTAATGACAGGAAACAGTTTTGTTTTTGTAATATATTACGAGGTCTGATCTAATATGCGTGAATAATTAAATTACTTAAATATTAGGCAATGATAATATTCTCTTTTAGAATATAGACATATGGCTTCTTTATCTTTTTTACATTTTAAACAGTTCAAAGTTAGTAAACACGCAAGTGGTAATATAGTAGTGCACAGTAGAATTAATTTAGACACAAGTATAGACAACTTGAAGAATTCAGTATAATTCTTAATACATTGTAGACACAATGTAAGGGAGCGAGCAACTGATATAGAAAGATGCACATATCCCGCACTCTAGACTAATAGTAAATACTCATGACATTATACAAAGAAGATCGAGTCACAAAAGAAAAAGGTATATTACACAAGTTAACATCGCTTCAATCGATAAATGCTATTTATGGATGAGAAATGATCGACTCATTGCAATAATTAATAAGACGTCAATAGCGAGGAATAATAAAGCAGTCATATTAATCATCACCAAAACTGGCTTAAATATTTAAAACAGTAAATATCGAACATGTTATTAATGTTCTGTAGTACGTTATGGGAACGCGTACAAGAACATAACTACTATTAAAAGCATTACAATTATAACCACATTGCAAAAAGATAGTCCAGGCGCCATAGGCCTGAATTTGGCTCAGGCATGTTCTACCTTAGACTGCATAATATTATATTCTCGCGGATTCTTATGATGAGTACCTCCATGTTAAGGCATCTGCTGCAACGGACTAGCATTCAAGGAAATGACTTAAGGAAACCTAACAAGACAATTTGATGAAAAATAACCATCCAATAAAACATCTAGTTAACAATAGTCTGCAAATGCTACAATCAAACTGAGTCACATTTTAAGAACTCTCCGTTTCAAATATATTAGTGACGTTACCTCACAAAAAATTTATGTATATCTTTTTTGTTATGTTTACAACAGATTCATTACTATATATATAGAACCAGTATGCAAACTGGAATAACATTTAAAAAAGAAGAAGTATAACACAACAAAATAGAGTGATACAGAGATCGTGCTAACAAACCTTTTAATCTACACAATGAAAAAAACTTTAAATACGACCCGGCCCCGTCCTTCTATTCCCAAACGTCACACAGATTGTATAACATAATGTGTAGCGTTCTATATTTTCTCGATAGGTACATTAGCCTCAATCCCCAGGAAGGGTATTCACAGGACAATTTGTCGCAATAAATATCACCGGAATGAACGGAGAGAAATAAACCATAAAAGTTGACATTTGTTCCCGATTTTAACAAAAACATAAACTCAAATATTTCTTGAATCATCACAAAAAAGTTCGGCAACGAACTAGTTGAAATCATTTTATTACAATAAATCATTTTCTATTAAAGTACTATCAAGTTATTAACGTTTAGCTTAAACTGTCTCATTTCTCCTTTTACTTTAGGTTCATGATGAAATAGCAAACATGAATATACAAGTATTGCAACCTAAATCGCATAGACTTAATGTGTATACAACTCACTGAATCACAACTATATTGTACTTCTGATACAAACAAATGCTGTGTATACAACTGACTGAATCACAACTATATTGTACTTCTGATACAAACAAATGCTGTGTATACAACTGAAAAAATAATAACGCGACTCTAAAATCACAACAAGAATGACGCATATTGATAATGTGAGGTATTTTGAGGCGTTTTTAATCATTTTATTTACAACATTTCGATAACATCGGTAAACTATAAAAAGCTTGCATCGAAACCTTATAGTATAAGGTTCCATATAAAAGTTGATACATGTGTTATTAATCAAAATACATTTCATAAACAATTTAATTAAAAATATATCTAAAAAACCGATAAAAATGAAAAATATTTAAATAGTAAATTAATACACAAAAAAAGTAAGAAAGAATGACAAAATATTATAAAAGGAATTAAATGATTTTGTATTGCATTTGTATGTCATTATTCAAATTATAAATCATATTTAAAAATCATATTATTATTTAAATTTTCCACGATAATGAAAGAATTCGTTTTTACAGTTAACAGAAAAATGTTAATGGTTTCTTAGTTTCTTATACACTAAATTTCAAATGATCATCATCCACATGATAAACATCTACTATAACAAATTACGAAAATTATTTACTCTAATAGAAAAGGAAATTATATCCTTTATACTCTGGAATAATGTATAACATACCGAATATTATGAAGCTCAAAGAATTTTAAATATAAATGATATAATCAAATAATGAGTAAATATAAGCGGAAACATTGACAGAGTGAACATGCTTCTAAGGTTCTTTTATCTTTTGTTAAGAGACAAAATAGTGTATTATGAATGTATAAATGTATTTATTTGAAAATTTGTTTTTACTAATTATAGAATATGAAAGAAACATCAAGAGAACATCAGGAAATGTATATACTAGTAAGTTACCGATCATTGTGGCATTTGATTTCGTTTTCTTTAGAGTAAGAATAAATAATAAAATAAATAATAACTATTGGGTTTCTAAAATGGAAAATGAATAATTTGGAATAAATTAAACGCAATAAGTGCATGTAACGTATATACATAGAATTTATTTTAAAAATAGATATTGTACTGAATTTATGGCTGGTGAATCATTTAAGTGGATTTATGGTTAGTGAATCATTGGAAAGGATTTATGGTTAGTGAATCATTTAAGTGGATTTATGGTTAGTGAATCATTTAAGTGGATTTATGGTTAGTGAATCATTTAAGTGGATTTATGCTTAGTGAATCATTGATTCGAAGTGGATTTAACGTTAGTGAATCATTTAAGTGGATTTATGGTTAGTGAATCATTGATTCGAAGTGGATTTATCGTTAGTGAATCATTTAAGTGGATTTATGTTTAGAAAATCCTTTAAGTGGATTTATGGTTAGTGAATCATTTAAGTATATTTATGGTTTGTGAATCATTGAAGCTACAATAGTGTTGGCAATGAGTATTGCAGTAGATTTATCAATAGGCAATAATGAACACGGTGGATTTATGCTTTGGGTAGACCATCAGTTGGCAATAATTAAAATAAATTGCGATCAACTCTCCAGACAGTACAGAGAGAGAGAGCTTTCGAAATGCTGATGTGTAAGTCTAACGATTAATACACTGTATTGCCGAAATAACGCTAGATGAGTAAGTAGCAAGTGGTAGAGCGGGAGAAAGGCATTATTTTAACCCAAAGCTATACACGGACTACAACATAAGCCGACATAATCCCCTTTTTCAGTCGTTCGGATGACAATTTATCTACCTTTGATTACATTAGTTATACACACTGAAAAAGCGAACTCACTGCGAGTATTCAGACTTCGGAACAATTTAGAGAATGCGCTACAGGCATTGCTTGCGTTGTTATGTAGAAATAGATTGTGGTGGGATATTGATGTATTCTAGATAGGAAATGAGACGGATAGACAAATTGACAATTATTTCACTGGGTATTAAGAGGTATAGCGGTATCGGATCCCTTGCCACGGTGTAATAACTACGGTCCTTCGGCTATACATCTCAATTGGAAAGATGGGTCTATCCAAATTGACTGCTCCAGAAAGTTGAGTACAAAGAAAGAGAGATGTTGAGATAAGCGTGTAAACAAATTAAAGATGTCAAAAACTATATTGGAAGTACTAAACTCGCAAATGTAACAAATTGACTGGCATCGTATACTATGTTATCTCATCCGTATCTTGTCAAATACGTTGTACACAATATAAACAACATCACCGATTAAGTAAACACTAAAAGAGTTTAACTACAATAGAGACAACTGACTTTAACCAAAACTGTACTATGAAGTGGATTTTAATTAATCAAAAAGAACGAAATTAGATAAATTTCATGTTAACAGCACTACGTCTTGGTTTAGTTATTTACATTACGTTTTAAATAAAAAAGGTATAGATATTTACCTATTGAAAGGATAGATGAGCCAACTGCATTCAACAATACGTGTTGCAAACATTGAACAAAATCGAGAGATCAATGGATAATTAATACAACTTTTATATTGATATATAATATAATTAGTATGCCTGCTAAGTGCATATCATCAATTCCCATAAGTACACGAAAATTGGGTTATTTTTACAAATAATTCGATTTAATTAACTGTAATTATAATAAATTCTATATAATAATCTATTTTCACTATTTCCCTTACATTAAAAACTTATTTATATTAATTGCAACAATAATTTATAACTAAAATCAATCATAATCGAATCTTCATATTACATTAATAAAAAATATTATCGACTAAAACTAAAATCAATCATAATCGAATCTTCATATTACATTAATAAAAACGATTATCGATTAAAACATGCCTAAATACCTATAGAAATAATTACCCTTTCAACTTCTTTATAAAGAAATTTACATTTTATAAAATTGATACATTTTCTTCAAATGTAAAATGAAAATAGTTATATTTAATGGCATACATAGTATTCAAGTTTAAGAACATTTTATTATTTTAGGTTTCTTTGTAACACAAAACGACTGCTAGTAGGTCATCTAAAATGATAAAACATTCAGTTCGGTACGAACACTACTTAAAACCAAAGAGGGAAGTTTATTTATATTGAAGTTGTTGACTGAGAAAAATGCAGCGTTCATAACCAACATAATCTAGCTAGGATTACCCATATTGGCTAAAATACTTTTCTATCTGCAAGTATTGAACGAAATCAAATCTAGTGTTTGAGCAGTCAATTGAGCCTTTAATGAAAAACATAAAACAATAAAGCTTATAATAAGTACAACATAGAAAGCATCTTTCTTAATAAATTGAACCAACCCTCAAATTTCTCATAATTATCACCGACTAGTCAAAGACAGACACAAGTATTTAATAGTATTAATAGACATCAATTCAAAAGAACGACTTATATAATAAATAACAGACGAAGTAGGTTGATCATGATGTCGTGTAAATTTATTAATATGTTAAGAAAAAAACGGTTACACATTAATTCCTTAGAATAGATCATTAGCTTAAAATGCAATAAATCTAGTGGGAAAATAACTGATTACATAATTATCAATTTTTAAAAGCATTAATTATTTTTTAATTACAATATATCATGTTTAGTTACCAATTTCTATCCATTAAAATAATTTACATCCTTTTATAATTATTCGTACACTCAACAACCGTTGGAATAAAAACAGAAAAGAATTATCTTTGCGAGATAATTTATAAAACAAAATCAAAGAAGCGAATAAAGAAGGAACACTACAAATAATTTCGATATTGGAGTCAACCATCCTTGAAACTTTCAAATCAAAATAACAAATAATACATCAATAATTTAGAAACGATTCTTTCACAAAGATGATCAGAGTAACAGAAAATGTACTTTACAACAGTACACAGTCAACAAAAAAGTATTCCCTTCGTGTCTTAATGAACAAATTTAAAGCTCATTGAAGTTAACTGTTACATAGAAGACTTTGAGATAATAACATTCCGAATACCCACATCAAATAGCTTCGCTCAAACTCACCTCATCATACCGATCGAAAACGGCGCCAGTACGCAGGGTCTCCGGCACAGGACGACGCCAGTTGAACTCGTAGGCTTTGGCTGAAGGAACAGTCCGCTGACGCTTGGCAATATCTGACGTCATGGCCCAGGCCTCAAATCAGCCAGGCCAATCACGGACTCACTAACGCCAAGAGAGGAAGAAACTCCAGTCGATAAATCAACTTGACTAGTGGCGATGACATTATATCGTAAGAATTTGGGCACTATAATCTAAACATACAATACACTAGTAGCCTACGTAGCGATAGACAGACAGGCAGGCAGGTTAGCAGACAGACACAGGGGGGGTGAAAGAAATTTTGCTGCTGCAACAAGTTTATTGAAATTGTAATAACAAATAAAATGATGTTACTCCATGATATCATAGTCACATTATTATTTTTTTGCAAATGGATACTTGCGTAATATCTATAACCGACAGACCAAGTGTTTCAAGATTTATCTATTATATATATATATGACGGCGAAGATGTTTTTCGACTAGACCCAATTTTTAGAACAGTTCATTTTAAGTCTCTCAATTTATTACTTCTCTTTCTCTCGTTCTCACTCTCAATTCAAACTGCAATCCGATTTGTTAGTTTACGGGATAGAGAAACTGGGGAAAAAATTAGGAGGGGGAAACGAGAAAAATGGAAAAAGAAAACTTATTATATCCAGTGAAGATATTTCTCCACCTCCAGTCACTTCTTCGTTCCCTCACCGTTTAGACGTCCGTCGTCGACTAACTCTAACTCGCTTTATGTCTACGATCAATTCCTTTCGGTGAGAGGAGGAGGGGG
>JAUZND010082011.1:0-15953 GCA_034780555.1 Coelogynopora nodosa | reverse complement strand
AAGATGAGATGAGGGGACGAGAAGATGAGATAAAATGGGACGATAAGATGAGATAAATGGGACGATAAGATGAGATAAGAGGGGACGCGGATTAATTTGTCTTGTCTCGTGTTTCTCTTTAAATTTATTCTTTCAAGTACTTCCATTATAATTGTTGGCAATTGAGTCCACAGCAAACCTTCCCACTATTTATTTTCAGGTGGGTAATTTCTATTTGAACTCCCTTCCCCATTTTTGTCCCCTACTAACTTTTTATACTCCCTTTCCCTGGAGTTTCCCCCCACCCCACCTTGGGCCGGTTTCGTCTACAGGCATGTTAACTCTATCACCATCAGGCGCTTTTTGTAAACAGGGTGTCCGCGCTATTATTACAATCGAATTCCAGGTTTTTTCAGGCAAATGTCAGTTCTCCGGTTTTATTTTCCCAATGCTAGCAAAAAAACTACCAAAGGACAACTCTGCAAGCCGGGGTTGCTTAATTTCCGCAAGATTATAATTTAAAAATACAAACGATAAATATACCAAGACTAATTTTCGGTTTTCATTCTGTAAATAGATAAATTTTTGGTTTTATCCTCGAATTCGCCTATTCCCGGTTTTTCCACTTTTTCCCGGTCGCGGACACCCTGTGAAAAACCGATTATTTATAAATATGCCATGTGTTTTCTAATCATGTAAATCTATATCATATAATCAAACTATGTACGGTAAATGGTCTTCTCATCGATAAATATTAGCTAATTATAATGCATTGATTAGATAGTAAATATATTATATAAAGTGTCAAGACTGACTGTTCTAGGATTATTTGTGGGTATCTTGTACACAACAAGAGAAATGGCGGATCAAATTATTGATTGGAGCAAAATAGACGAGGTTGACGCCTTATTCACACTTAGTATGACACTGGGTACAAAGCATAATTATTAATATTATGGTTTTTATGTCATCCAGGTATAATAGTAGGACTAACATGCAGTTTAAAACATGTATAGTATGTTTAATTCGTAGCACACATTTGACAAATATTAGTATGCCTCTCAAATTAAAAGTAGTATCAGTGGTGGACTTCTAGGACAATGCCATGGTAGTACAGTAAAGGCACGTTCGACAAATTGCCAAATTCTCCCAGCTATGATAGATAAACTTTTCAGGCAACAATTCAGAAAATAAACATTGTGATAATCTCAGATTTTTTAAAGTAGCGCAAAAGCAATTTCTTTTAAATATTTTGGACGGAATCTAGATTTTAAGAAAATATTGATTTAAACCTTTTTTTAGAAGTTAAATTTAGAGTAACATATTTTTAAAAGCTTCATTTTTACAATAGTCTTCGAGAACCATAAAAAGGAGAACATTAAAATATAACGTTTTTTTATTAAATTATTTGAAAAATGAGAAAATATTTTTTTAAATTCTAGAAGTGTTACGGGAAACGTAAGAGTGGAGGAGGCCTTTGCTAGACAAGGTAACCAATGGCAACCAGCCACCCACCTTTGAGAGCCTCCTTGTCGACTACAGCCTCAGCGGAAGACGGGAGAGATGAAGCTGGCTGTGGAGTGAAGTGGCAGTTGTGGAGCTCCTTCTGTTTGTGACTGAAGAGGTATCAAACACTGATTCAGGTTAGCTGAGCACATTAGACCACCACAAAAAAAAATAAAAAAGAAAAACCAGAAATTATCAATGCGACTTTCAAATAAGAAACAAAATTATATAATATCAGGATGGTTTAAAGGAAAAATCAAGATTCGTGAGTCAACTCCAGAAAGGTCAAACAAAAGGAATGAGTTATCATCAAACTACAAAATATTATTTATAAAAAAATGTACAATTCAAACATAGCTTATACTCTATGTAAAACAGGCCTGGAGTGATAAGATGGCAAGTCAAACCTGTGGATTTAAAAGACAGTCTGTCAAATAAAAAAGCAAAGGAATAATTGGGGACAGTAAGGATCATAAGAAAAACACGTGTAACAACTGATATTTATAATAAGGGAAGAAAAGATGCCTAAACAATGGTGCGGGACTTTGGACCCTCAGCGGCAGTTTACTTAATTATGTGCGCACAACCATCAATATTCCCATGGTTTAGCACCTAATCAATTAAGTTATAAAAAAAACATGTAAGCTGTAGTGGAATTGAAAAAGTTTGAATTGTGTGGATTAACTTGTGGAAATTATATAATAATCACATTTGAACCAAGTGTTACCAGATTTTACATATATAATGTAGTGGCAATTATTGGTAGATGTCCCTACATGACAAATAATACAAAAAATAGAACAATTATTTTAAAAAAATGAGATAAACAAACTGAACCAGCATAGCGACAATGACGCTCTGCAGCATAGCAACAATGACGCTCTGCAGCATAGCGACAATTGACGCTCTGCAGCATAGCGACAATGACGCTCTGCAGCATAGCAACAATGACGCTCTGCAGCATAGCAACAATGACGCTCTACAACAATAGGGGGGGGGGAGGGGGGGGGAGAGACAAGGCTTCAAAAATGAGAACAAGAAGGGAGCATCGGCAATGACCAAAGTTGCCAAAATCCTCCTATGGGAAATTTAAAGTCCCAATGAAGGTGGGACGAGATAATCAATAATTTATAATAGATTGATCATGACTAATCCGCCGAAATTGAACCTCACCGCTATCCTAAAGATTTCCATGGACCGAAACGACTTTTGGGAGAACAGTAGTTTAACATTAAACAGTAACTTAAACCAAAATTTTTAATAAGGCGGTCGCATAATGATTATAACATATAAATATGAAATACGTATTTATATAAGTTGTTAATCATATATTACAGATACAGCTAAAATAAAAAAGAATGGAATATATACAGGGTTGAAAACGGTTCTGGTCGGGTTTGGCGGAAAAAGTATTCGACATTGTTTGAGGTTTTCAAGGTTAAAATGTACATTCTTATGCATTCCGTTTGATTTTTGAAATATTTTAATTCTACAAATTGGATTCCCACCCCCCAATGGCGGGAGATTCGAAGCCTCGTATAAAATGCATAATAATTTTTATATTGAATAATCCACGGCGATCCCGGAGTTTAGCGTCTAAATTTAAAAAATCACTGAAACCAAAAAATAAACATTGTATTTGTCGTATACATTACCGAAAAGATTTAATTACAGTATATTAAACATGATACTGTCCACCAATCGTTACTGTCCACCAATCGTTACTGTCCACCAATCGATACTGTCCATCAATAGTTACTGTCCACCAATCGATACTGTCCACCAATCGATACTGTCCACCAATGGGTTACTGTCCACCAATCGTTACCAAGATCTTCTCAAATGCTTCACCACCATATGCACGAGACGTACTTGTTCTTGAAATGTTAAAATTTGTTTAAAATGTTTTGAATTTAAGAGGCTAAACTCCGAAATCGCCTAATACACTTGCTATTTCAGTTATAACCCCTTAATACATCGGAAAGTGGTTTTATTTTAAAATGTTGTATTATTTTATATGTATTATATTTTCATATCAATAATCCATTTTGCTACAAATACTCTATTGTCCCGAAAATAAATATGCAATTTGGTTACAATATTGGTTGTTTTTTCTAATTTTCCGTATCACTCGAAACTTGTAATACCATTTTATAAAAATGTCATAGATATTGAAATTAGAAAGGAAGGATAACGTTATAAATTATAAATATGTAAATTTTGAAACTCAAAATAGTGAACAAATTTTTCAATCATACCTTTGGTAAATTAGTACAACATTAGATAATTATAATCCATGATTGATTTAATTTATATAGCTGTAAGATATGTATAGGCACGCATAGGAACATACCTATAAGAATAGGAACATACGCACAGGAACATGTATGGTACATATAGGATCATAATGATAGGCCTATACACGTAGATGCTGAGTATGTATGTAAACGTTCAACAATGATAATAAAATTTAATGATTCTGTACTATGATTTCTTGGCGAGTTAAACTTTAATGTACGTTATATACAAGGGAAAGTAAGTGGCTGGACTAAACAATGTGTTCTTAGTATCCAATCCAACTGTGTCTTATAAACATGTACTGCCTGTACCGAATGTGCCTGTTACACCCCCCACACGCACCCCGTAGATCCGTCACTGGAAAATATATTTTTTAAATTTCAGAAATACGAGTTTTCGCATTTTTGCTAAATTAATGGACAATAAATTTTCGTATTTTACCTTATGGTATACATTTTTTAATGCACACCATTGGAAAGCTCATAGTGCGATATGTCAGACTGATCGATATATGGATAAAAAGTAGAAAGGATCAACTTGTCTTCAGCCACCACTTGTTCAGAAGAACACACCCACCCAGGATAATAAAATACGAGAAGTTTTCAAGGCCACAAATATACACCAGACGTACATGCGTACATGGCGTACATGCGGAATTGTGGCTCAAGACAGGAGTGACCAACTCACCGAATGCAGACAGCCCGGTCACAAGCGTCGCAATACATGGGGACCAGAGTGCCCTCATTGCAGCCCTCCACAGAACACGGGTAGGACTTGGGCCCCTGTACCGCCCCCGGGAGAGAGGGGAGGAACTCGCCCGAACATTGGTGCACCTGAGCGGTGCTGTGTTCTTTACTGAGTGGGCGGGGGAGGGCGGTAGAGGCTGAGAGAAGAGACTGAAGAACTTCTACTAACATTTTCAGAAAAACATAATTTGTATATTTTTTAGTAAAAAGAATTACAAAATCTTTCCCCAATTTTTAGTAAAACATGGATGTAAATGTTTTGTCTAATTTTACCAGGCTCTTGGACTTTACTGATATTTTTGATAAGCAGCTGTTTTAAAGCTTATCACATATTTTCTACAACTTTAAAGTTTTCATTCAGTCTCATAACGAGCAACTCTCTTAGAGATATTTGGAGAAAATTCGAAACGATTTCCAATTCAAAACTTTCATTGGCTAGAATAAAATTGTTAATATGTTTTAGTACGTTAGTGTTTATTGTAATATTTATTTTTTTAACAAAAAAAGAGTTAATTAAAATATTAATCACCATCGTAAGAATTTATATCGATTGATTATTATAAATCAAATCATATGTGACTAGTTGTTATTTATTTTGTGCCCATTGGCGGAAAAAAAGCGTGTATTTCATGCCAGATTAGCGCAAAGAATATATTGATCAGTATTTGTACAAATTTAAAAAAATAATCGACCGTATTTTGAATAGTAAATGATCACATTCTATTCTATTCCTTAACAAAACAAAGTAATAAATAAAAAAACAGAAATTATCAATGCGACTGTCAAATAAGAAACAAAATGTCATAATAATATTAGGATGGTTTAAAGGAAAAAGCAAGATTCATGAGTCAACTCCAGAAAAGTCAATCAAAAGGAATGAGTTATCATAAAACCACAAATGTTATTTATAAAAAAAATCACATTTCGAACATAGCTTGTACTCTTTTTAAAACAGGCCTGGAGGGATAAGATGGCAAGTTAAACCTGTAGATTTAAAAGAGAGTCTGTCAAATCCAAAACAGAAGGAGAACAATTGGGGAAAGGCCGTATCATAAAGAAGAACACATGTAACAAATGATATTTATAATAAAAAAGGGAAGAAAAGCCTGACTAAACAATGGTGCGGAACTTTGGACGCTCAGAAATGTTATCCATGATTCAATCAAATTAAAATTTTATTTTTTAAACATGAGCTTTTTAAAATCACTTTATAATAAGAATGTGAAACGGCAGGTATACTTTTGTTAGTAACATACTGTGGTGTACATAGATGAATTATTATAATCGTGATATTCTCCAGTGTCTAACAGTTGGGAGGATCGAATTCGTACCATAATACAGTACGTATGGCATTGTACATGTTGTACTATTCTATGCAACACGTGAATTCGTACCATAATACAGCTGTACGTATGGCATTGTACATGTTGTACTATTCTATGCAACATGTGAATTCGTACCATAATACAGTACGTATGGCATGGTACATGTTGTACTATTCTATGCAACATGTGAAATATTATAAACAAACACCCAGAAATAAAAATGGTAATACAATAGTCTAACTTTACATTCTAATTCTTACCAAAATTGTTTGTGGCATCCTTCACAAAATATTGGCAGAAAATCTGAAAATATGACAGTGTTTATAATCGATACATGTAAATAGGGTTATAAATGAATAAGACCAATACTATGACCAAACAAATGAGTGGATGAAACTCACCAAGCTGTTTGCAGCATTCAAGTGAACAGTGATCACCGACTGAAAGATCCGTCATGATCACTTGGTGGTGAGAACTAAAATGTGAAAAATCAATGTATTTACACCCCTTCTGGAATAAAACAGAGTTCCGCTATTGCTATCACAGTTGTGGCTTCTCAGTGACGCAACAATGGGTTCACTGGGGTTTTGATTTTCACATTTGATATTTTAAAAACGAATTACAGCCGGAAAAACACACTTAAACGAAACATTACTGCATTATCGATTGTAAAGGAACAGTTTCTTGATGCAGGTTACACAACTGTTTATACGAGAATATTTCATAAGTTAGATAAAGTATAGCCTACTTTGAATATGACAATACAGAATATATTGGACATTATTTAATGTCGGAAGATCTTACGAAAAATCAACATCTTTCAAGCGCCAAGTATTCGATTATAGTATTATTCACTATAGCGATGTTTTAGGTATCAAATCTAACTTAGGTAGACAATGTACCTTATAACTGTAGGTTGTTTAGAGTAGTTGCGCCCATATTTTGAGTTAAACAAAAGTCATTTACATTACTTTTATTTCTCATTTCCAAATCTATTCACTACACCAATAATTATTGTATTCTAGTATCCATGGAAAGAAAATTATTAAAATATGAGTAGTTTAAACATTATTTCCCAATTATCATGACAAATGTGTTCAACTATTCTAATATATATCTATATATCTAGGGATAATTGTCTGAAATTACCCAATTTTGGCTAGGGTTAGGGTTACAAACGAGCTAGTAATGACAACAGCAGCATTCGCAATTTTTTCTCTGTACAGTAAAAATTAAAACGATAGGTGTGATCTTTAAACAGATCATGAATTACTAAGCGTAGGTATTCGTTTTATTTTCAGATCTTTTAGAAAAATCGAGTTATTATAATGAGCATTTTCGGCGACGAAAATCCACACATAATTCCGATAAATGTCAATATGGTCATTTAATAACCTCTCTTATAAACGAGAGGTTAAAAAATTATTAAACAACCAGAACAAAAAAATCATAACTAACTTTTTTCCGTTACAAAATTGTACTCACTGAATTGGCAATTGTTCAAATTCTTTACATTGAATGTCTACGACTAAGTTTCTTAAACATTTAACAGTTTGCTACGACTTCTGGAAACTTCTTAACTAATAAAATTACCAGTCACAGACATTAAACATTGATTTAGATTTAGACAAACGTGTCTACTGTCTCTGGTCTTATTTATTGGGTCAGGAGAATATTGATTTGCCAATTTAAATCAATACATGAAATAATCAATATTTATGTTTAATATAACCTTCAAATTGTTATTCTAAACCAATTGAATTAAACACAAATAATTATAAAACCAATTAAAAAAATTTCGTTAGCTTTGTTAAGTTAGCACGTTAATACGCAAAATCTAAAAAAACAAAAACATATTAACCTTAAAGTTCAAGTAATTAAAAAGAAGCAAGACTTTGATGCAATCATTTCAGTGTATAATAGCATTAGCACGTTCAAATAACAGGAGGCATACAAACAGAAAAAAGTCAAATAGAAAAAAATTACTCAAAAAAGATGCATATATAAATATTTGTAAGTCGAGGACTGGTTCTTAATTGATAACATTTGGACACTGAAGTTATATATATATATTTAAGTATAAAAACACATATCAAAAGGGGTTTAAAATATCAGAATCAAATAGAAATGCACGATTAGTAGATAAGATGAGAGAAAGATGGAAAATTACACGTACGCATACTGTATATATAAAAATAATTTGAATTTAGTAATACTACTGCCGTTGTGAGTAGTGTACAAAAATGCAGAACCTTAACAAGCAACAAAGGAAATAAAAATCTAGTACTACTGGCCGTACTTGTAAGTTAGACATAGCAAAGGGAGATAAAATCAAAGCAGATTTTATAAAATACTTCCATTAAGATATAGCAGCGCTGTATATACACTAGCACAAAAATTAGTTATAGAAAAAGAAATGCCCAGAAAATCACCTTAGGATCAACTGTTGATGAAAGGAAGTATGTAAAAAGGAAGCCACCCAGAACGGGTAACGCATACACGAGCACAATTGTGAAAATAGAAAATGTATACCGGTCGTGTTCAGAGGATCAATACTAGAATGCCCAACTGTTGATGAAAGGAAGTATGTAAAAAGGAAGCCACCCAGAATGGATAACGCATACACGAGCACAATTGTGAAAATAGAAAATGTATACCGGTCGTGTTCAGAAGATCATCTTAGAATGCCCAACTGTTGATCAAAGGAAGTATGTAAAAAGGAAGCCAGCCAGAGCTGACAACATCTAGCTGGGTGTGCTGGGTGTGAGACATCGACCCGGCATCAACGAGAAGGGCGATAAACTGCTGGCCTTGCTTCCCCCCGTCCCGTGACCGGAACTCGAACTACGGGACATCACCGGTTCCCCTGGCAACCACCAACTGCCCCCTTCTTTAGCCTCTTCGGCCGGGCTGTCCCACTGAGTTCCGGGAGCCGCCTGGTAACCGTTGCTAGGCGTGGTGACGGAGAGCGAGCGACGACGCGGGCGTGGTTGTGGAGTGGGAGTGAGTCCCTCGTTGCTAGGAGCATTGTAAGTTTTGCTGCTGTTGCTGTGCGGAGTGAAGGTAGAATCCAGATGGTTACTCTGCGGAGTGATGGTTGAATCTGGGCAGTTGTTGCTATGGATGGCAATTGTTGAAGAGTTCTCTCTGTTGCTAGGATCGCTAGTAATAGAAGTCTGCTGGTTGCTATGCCCATTTACGAGAGAATCTTGCTTGTTGCTATGGCCATTTATGAGACAATCTTGTCGGTTAGTATGGCCATTCATGAGAGAATACTGTCGGTTGCTATGGCCATTCACGAGAGAATTTTGCTTGTTGCTATGGCCATTTACTAGAGAATCTTGACGGCCGTCCAGGCGAGAGACAGATGATTTGAAGTTGCCACTGGCACGATGGTTATTCGGCATCCCAGAAATATGTGGCATTCTGTTACCATGACGATAGAGAGCTGAACTTTCCCGGGTATGGTTATTATAACGCAGGCTGTCTTCGCCTCCGAAGTACTGCTCACATTTGCGCTTAAAGAATTCTTCTACGGTTTCCTCGCCAGCGCTGAAGAACAGGAAATATTATATAACAGTGATCAAAAACGGTCATACAAAAACTTGGTAAAATATAATAATAATATATAACTGCTTAAACAAATCGATAACAAGTGACACGACGACGATGTAACCACCCACCGGAATGACTCATTCCCATCCTCCAGCAGGCCCGATCTTCTCCCCCCAGTGCCAGACGAGGGGGGACTAGCTCCCACATTGAGAGCACTTAATACTCGGTCCAGATTCTGCCCAATACTCCGGATCATATCGTCCCCGCCGACGCCGCCGCCAACCCTCTCCTCTGAGCCACTGTCGCCTCCTCTGATTGGCCCGGCTTGACTAGTCGCGGGGGGTGGTGGTGACTTCAGCACATCACGTGGCAGGGAACTGGACCGACGCAGCACTCGTCGCTGAGATGATCGCGACAAGTCATTCTCCTCACGTCGGCTGGATGCGGCCATCGGGCTCGGTCCATAGCAACTGGATCGGCGTTGCTTGGCAACCTTAATATTAACAACAAAAAGAAAACAATGTAAATACATAATATCCAACATAAATACTTAGTTATCAAGACAATTCTAAAATAATTAAAAAACGCAACATTTCATTCTGGTTATGTGGCGTTTTTACAAAACATTTCAATCTTGAAACTGATAAAAAAGCCTTTTATTTAGGCAATTAATTAATCAATGAAATCAAGGTATTTTCAAACTGTCTCGAGGGCCTAAAATTAAGTATTTCAAACGGATTGACGTTCACTCATTTTAAGTTGACAATAGAAAGTCTACTTTCCGTATTCTAATGGCCTAAATTATGTAGATAGCTAATCGATCTTTGCGAGCATCTTGTCAAGAGAAAAGGCAGACGCACTCTCGCTTTGTTTGAAATGAGAATTATTGACTCCATTTCAAACTGTATTACACTAACAGGTATATAAATATATATTTTTAAGCTATTCGATTATAATAAAAGAGTTATTAGGTACTTATACCATATTATACAAAAATTAAAATGGTAATTACAGTCAGTTATTACTTGTTATTTGAAGAAATTAGTCAGTATAACTATAATAACAAACATCATAATGAATTCGAGTAAATTATGTGTGGCATATTTTGAAAATAACAAATTAATTAAACAAAGCATCTGAATCATAGATTAGTCTTGATAAACAATATATTTAAAATAATTTAAAATCGATTTCAACAGGTCGATAATCACCGAATGGAAGCAGTAATTATCGATAGCTAACAAGCCCACAATTTCCTAACGTCAAGAAAACATATTTCAAATTGCTTATAATTCAATCCAAGCCATAGAAAAATTTGAACTGATAGTATGTTAAATATATACTAGTAACTTCATTGCTGCCCTCTGTCACATAACAAAAAAGTTCCACAGCTGACGCGTCATTATACCGAAGAACGTTGCTTGGCAACCACTAGTTGCGCGACCTCCTCGGAGATATCGATCGACTCGGTGGGCTCCTCGTCCTCTAGCCGCTGAATTCGGGTGTCCAGTTCGACACCGCGCGCCTTGTAGTCGCGATAGAGCGCCTTGAGCTGGCGGAGACGTCGGTCGATACGAGCCCGCTCCTCACGTAGTGCGGCCAACGGGAGGGTGTTGATGTGCTCACCCAGGGCAGCGGGTAGAGGGGAGGTCTCCAGGTGAAAGCTGAGGAGTTGCCAGAGCAGGGGAGGGTAAGATATGGATCCTTAGAATGTCAAATATATCACTAGACCAAGGGAACGTAAAGCGCTAAAACTGCAATTTCAGTTTTGGTAAGCAAAGGCCTTAGAAGGGAGTTGAGAGGGAGGTTTCATTTGAGTGGGCATTTTCCATGTAAAAATCGATTTTTTTAACCATTCCAAAACCATACAAGCACATCCCTTGATTGTACCAGGTTTCCAAGATTTATATTTTCAATTCGGCAGCCTCATTTCACAGCATCGCCACAAATTGGTACAGATTAGTAGTTTGTAATGTCCAAATCAACATTTACCACAAGTTTCAAAGTTTAAGTTCGAACAATGTTGAAAACTTGAGTGACCTAAACATTAAAGATTGTCTTGAATGAACATTGCTAACACCACACTAGAACTTTGTTGCTAATTCTGACTATATAGCTTTCCTGCATTGTTGCTACTATTAAATGAGCCGTGAGACTCAGCAATACCGAAACAATGAAGAACCTCTGCACGTAGAAAACTGTTAATATTTGTTATATTAATTCTATTTATTACATATACTATTTATACGCCTAAAAATCCCGTTCGGATATAACAGATAGTAACTAATTTATAAAAATAAAAACATTAAATATTATATAAATGTAGCTAAATATTCACAACAAAACAGGACCCTAGTAATTTATAGACAGATAGATAATCAAATTTTCGCGAAGCGCGAAAAAAATTTCAATTGTTTTTTCACTCTGAAAAACCAAACATTTCGTAATATTTAGGGCTTAATTGGAAGGGGTAGAGGCAGTTTTTTATTGCATAATTAGGAAAATTACGAGAATAGTCTTTCAGCCTCAAAAACCCTTTGAAAACCCTCCCCTCCCCTCCCTACGGGCTATTGAGAGATACTAAAAGCTCTTAAACAAATGTTTACTAAAGAGGAACCATAAGGAGGAACATAATTTCGTCAAAAAATGTATTTTCATTACATTTATTATAATTTATAATTTATAATTATTCAAATATAATTTTTAAAAGTTCATAATATTCCAAAATTTAAGCCATACGTAAGAGAGAGATTTAACCCCGGCACACTACAGTACCTGGCGGAAGTCCTCGACCTCTCCCCTGCGCCGGACGATGACGTCACACCGCCGCCGCCACCGTTCTGTCTGGACAAGTTGGCCTTCTTCCGCTCCAGTTGGAGAATGAAGGCCTCCAGCTCGGCCCTCTCGATGAGCGAGAACTTGTGCCGCAGTCGGGCCAGACTCGCCTCGCACTCGTGTCGCTGGTCCTCACAACTGGCCAGAGTCAGTGAACGGAGTTCACCCAGCTGGGATTGGCTGTTAGTACAAGATTATCGATTCGGTTATCGAAAGTTGTTATCACAATGGTGGTGTGGTGACAGGTCGCCAAGAATTGTGTTAAAAGTGGAGCTTTAAAAGTGGCTTTAAAAGTGGTGCTTTAAAGTGGAGCTAAAAAGTGGAGCTTTAAAAGTGACTTTAAAAGTTAAAAGTGGACGCTGATAGTCACCAAACGCGACGCGGCTGAGCTTTTTGGTTTCATCTTTATTTTCGTCACGTCGCGCTTGGTGGGCATAGGCCTTAACTACGAAGCTTATGTGATGCAAAAAATACGACATTCCGCGCACTAATACTAACTTCTGAAATGTTAATATTAAAACTACAAATTGGCAATATAACTTTGGAATAACACTTCCCCTACTAACTTGTCTAAAACTCAGATGAACACAGACAGTGAATGAAACCATAGATACACTTTATGTAACTAATTAAATAGTAGAGTCATTAAAAGTATCTGATGAGTCATGTTACTTATTTTTGTTACGCTAGAAATGCCTCCCCTATACTACTTATGCGATATTTACCGTCGACTTAATATTCTTCGTTTGACAATAAAACCAAATTCTACATATATTTATTATATAAAAATTAGTTTATTGATTATACACCTCAATTATTACATAATGTATTATATACGAAGACGCCAGGACGGAGACCAATTTTTCAAATATTTTAAATGAACTAAATAATTTGTACACCGTAAACACTGATATATGGTACACCGTGATAATATAGGCCCAAGTAGGTTCCTTCTCACAAATGTACTTCTAAATGAAGAGCCCATTATTTGCTACATATTTAATAACGTATGCATAGCTTTCGTAGTTTTCTGTCTGAAATGATATTGAATTATGCCACTGAAAATATTATATTTCTAACAATTACAAGTTAGTTTTTCGCAGTTTTTTTGCTCATATACCGTTGATATGAACAGGTCTGCAATCACATTTGTTTATATATATGTATGTATATTTAATACTGCCTCAAACTGTAACGCCTGAAAGTCTCAAAACTAACCTGTTCCGCTCCACAGCAGAGACCTGATTGGCCAGTTGTGTCTGGAGAGAGGCCAATTTGGCGGTGTTTGATTGGCGGAGAGCTTCCTCTGCTTGCTTGGCTTCAGTCTGGATTGGGTCATGGATACCAGATGGTCGACATAGTTGAAACATATATATAGTATGTATACCGTATAAACAGTTCAATTTATAATCATTTCATCAACACGTCACGTTATTTGAAGACATAACTTGTCTTTATGCTTTTCATGTAACATAGATAAAACAGGAAAATTTTCTTTCAGCCACTACTTAAAAACTATTAAGAAAAGTGAAATAATTCTTAATTTACTTTATAACTCGGTCAAATTTCTAACTGTGGGCCAAACTAGGTGTTTAAAACTGTAATAGTTCCCTAGAGATATAGGGGTTCAAAAAAATAGTTTTTACATGGAAACTATCAACTTCCTTCTAGAGCTTTTGTTTACCAAAACCAAAATGCCAGTTTTAACGCTTAGTGTTCATCTAGTGATCTATTTTAAAGTTCAGAATTCACACTCATGCTTCATCCTAGTATACCCACCTTTAACAATTGACGTAGTTGGTCTAACTTCTGTTCACTCTCCCTCCTCAGTTTCTCCTCCTCTTCCACGCTGTCCCCCTTAGCACCGATAGTCTCTCGCTGGAGTTGATTTTGCCTCTTCATCTCATACAGCCGCAACTCCCGGCCAATGTGATCCTGCAGGCCCTGGAGCCTACACCCCGTCTCTCTGAGCAGACCCATTTTGTCTGCGGCTGGTGCCGTTTCTGCTGCTTTCACTGATCCCCTCTCCTCCCCCTCCTGGGCTGTGCTGGCACTGGTGGAAGTGGTGGTGGGGATGTCGGCGTATTGGGTGCTCTTGTCGTCTTCGTCATCTGATTCATTGTCGGCAGCAGAAACATTCTGTTCGGAGGTAGGGGATGAGTCATGGTCCAGAAATCACCATTCCCATACTACTAAAGTATATTAGAAATCAACTTTTAGAATTTATTTTTATCAAAAACGTGCAGGACCATTTTTGATAATATCGCAAGACTCAATCTGACAATACAAATAAAGTCCAATACAAAAATTAAACCTTAACTAAGTACAAGTAGGAAAAGTAACATCACGTAAAAGGAAATATAAAGCGTTAGAATATATGGTTACGGAAAGATAGTTTGAAACAATTTATTCTCTTGGTGGTAATAGAGCTCTCTGGAAGATTGTTTCAAATACGGATAAGGCCAGGAAAGTAGGAATTTTGGTACACTGAAAATTTGGTGTATGGTAATAGAAACTTGGACGCGTGACCCATCGTATTTGAATAGGCCGGAGTGAGGTATTCCTCTGCTTGGATGTCGATGAGGTCGATTACGATCTTATACATCATTGAGGCCGATGCAATGTTGCGCGATGTTGAAGCGTGTCCCACTTGAGGTCAGATAACATGGCCTTGACGCTCCTTGTGTTCCTGTAATCGTTTGTGACGAATCTCGCTGCTCTACTCTGCATATTTTCAATTTGGTCAATAGTGTTGAGGTTGTGTTAAAGAAAAGCTAAAGTAGAATTCTAGAATGTTTTTGTACAAACATATAATAAACCAGATTAATAAAAAATACGACACAACAAATCCGAGCATTCTTTGTACACAATGCAATAGCTCTAGAACATGGTTAGATGGTAAGTCATGACTGTGGAACATGCTAAACGGGAACAAGAATGAGAATAACGATAGACTAAGAAATAAAAGAACATAACATAATAAGATGTGGGTCCTAAGGCATGTCTTATCAATTATTTAACCTTAACATTTCACATAACAAAAACTGAACTAGTTGATGGTTGAATAGCGAAGATTCATTTTTATGTAGAATGTTAAGAGATTTTTTAAATTATATTACTTATATACTACTTGTATTATCCAAATATAAATAGGTGAATATACTTATTCACACGATTTTTAATTTAAGCAGATGAGATAAAATCAACATAATAAACAATTAAACATAACATACTCCTCTTTCTGCAACATTACACCTAACATACTCCTCTTTCTGCAACATTACACCTAACATACTCCTCTTTCTGCAACATTACACCTAACATACTACTCTTTCTGCAACATTACACATAACATACTACTCTTTCTGCAACATTACACCTAACATACTACACTTTCTGCAACATTACACCTAACATACTCCTCTTTCTGCAACATTACACCTAACATACTACTCTTTTTGCAACATTACACCTAACATACTACTCTTTCTGCAACATTACACATAACATACTACTCTTTCTGCAACATTACACATAACATACTCCTCTTTCTGCAACATTACACCTAATATACTACTCTTTCTGCAACATTACACCTAACATACTACTCTTTCTGCAACATTACACCTAACATACTACTCTTTCTGCAACATTACACCTAACATACTACTCTTTCTGCAACATTACACCTAACATACTACTCTTTCTG
>JAUZND010082000.1:0-15953 GCA_034780555.1 Coelogynopora nodosa | reverse complement strand
TTCATCCTTCCAAACAGTTAAATATTTTCTTCGAAGCAGCGGTCAATCATCAGTTGACTACTTTAAGAGTGATACAAAGTCAATAACCAATAAACATTTGTGTCGTTCAATTTGTAATGCTGCGTCGATTTATATAACCAAAAAGTTGTCAAACCAGGGCAAAAAACGTGATGGGCAACTTCATTTTGACTATACACCATGAAGTTTATTAAGTGCTAAAAAAGCGTGTGCTTCTGTAGCATATATGCAGAAAAGGTAGCCAAGGACAAACGTGATAATGCTTTTCGTATCCTAAGATCAAAGAATCAAAGACAAAAAGAAAAGTTATCTAAACTTGTACAAAAACGTTGTATTTTATAATGTAATCAATCCATTCAACATTTCAATTCTTGGACCATTATATAGGTGTTAGACATTGATTTAAAATAAATCAGTTTATACCATAGACGTAATAATATTATAGATGTTGTACTAAAATCAAGATAGCAATAGTGAACATAAAATTCAAACAGAATAATTCATTTGTTTAATTAGCATTTTACCCAGTAAATGAATAAATTAGTTTAAATGCATACACAAAATATATTAATATTGAATGTAGATATTTATTTTTCTGTTTATTCGTATAATACTATAAATAGCTTAAACAGGCATTCTTTGGATTGCATATAAATTATAATTTACCCCAGCAAATAATTTAATTAGCCTATATTTACATCAAATGAATACAAACAAATTAAATTAAAATATAATATAATTACGTCTATGTTACATACCCATAAACTGACATTTGTACTATTTAAAATGTTTTTTGAATAATACATCTTATGGTTTGTTTATCTGTTAAATGTAATCTACCTTTACTTCTTACAGAGTAATACATTTTGCCCATTTGAGTATATTTATTATATTCAGTTAGATATTTGAGTATTTTTTGTGTATTCAACCTTGTATATAGGCTAGTATTATATAAATACCAAATAAATTTGTACTTCACATATTTTTTATTATTAATGAAGTTAACGTATTTAAAATAAAATAAAATATTTTACTTTTCTTTGGGCCTTTATATTCCTTGGGCCCTCTCTAAATATGCTTCCGCTATAATAATTAAATACCATTCACACCCCTGAGTCCAAATAGTTTAGTTGATAGCATCCAGAAACATGACATAGGACATAAACCTACAAGAGATTATTCGTATTCGCACTTTTTATACAATAAAATCCATGAGTTCTCTACTTGTCGTGCCTTAAATACTATTTGACAGGATCTACTCAAGAAATTCAACAACAAAAAATGGGGTTAAATTTTGTTCATGATCTTAGTAAGATTATGAGTAAGGATAATAGATTTCGGAAGCAAAGTAGTACTTAGACATTCTTGCAAGATGTTATTAAAAATGTAAATGACATACACTTGAGTTGATAAACTCAGTTTCCATCTGTGTGAGGTCTTTAGAGTTCTCTTTCCGTCTCTCTCAATTAGACACAACCGCGGGAGGCAGTGGAAAAGGAGGAGGTGTGGGGGCAGGAACGCCCGCTCGTCACAGTTTCCCCACCACCGGTGGGGGAGGCCTCTCTTCGGGGGGCGGCACTGGGCCCACTGGCAGTCCCGCCCGCTCCCCCTGGCTCATGGGTTACGGCGGCGTGGGTGGTGGTGGTGGTGGGGGCATGGAGGGCCTGGGCGGCAGTGTGACCAGCCTATCCTCCATTGAGGAGCAGCGCCGAGTGGCCCACATCCGACTGGAAAGCAGCAAGATGGTGGAAGAGACCTACAAGTTGGGCCGCAAACTGGGCGAGGGAACCTTCGGCATCGTATATGAGGCCCGACTTCGTGCCACCGGAGAGCTCTGGGCGGTCAAGAAGGTGAGGCGAAGACACACTTGTGCGGGAATCTAGCCCTATTCAATAATAAAAATTTAACTAATTGTTTGCTAGATTTATTATTTGAAATATCTGCAACTTAATTTTATTTCACAATGAGGATATTATGAAGAATTTACCGCCTACTAGTATTATTAGTTGTATTACATTACATTAATCTAGAAAAATGGTATGACAAATTTAATAAATGCTTTTAATTTTTTGTTTGTCCAATAAATTTGACAATAGTATTCTTAAGTATATCTTTAACACAGATATCCTATGAGTTACTATATTAGTTAATCAATTCTGAGCCGGTTTTTATGAACTACTAGTATTTAATTATTAAACAGTGACCTACCTTATTACAGTTTATCTAAAAAATCAACCGGCAGACAACATGAGAAATATCCGAACAATTTCAACAAAAATACAGTAGATACCATATATTTAGCCACTGAAACAAACTGATACGTGCACCTTATTCGGAGTTCCTTCTTTGGATGCATAACAGCAGCTCAGTTGTTGATTGATTGATTGATAGAAAAAAATTTCACGGTCGAACTACTTCATCCATCAATGTTTGATTCACCTCCAAAAATACTCTTCGCAACCATCTTCTGATGTGAAGTTGAAATGTTTTTATACTCATAAACGGCTATGCTTGAATAATCACCCTGACACATTTCAGCTTGACATTCTTCCTCATCAACCGTCCTGATTTTTTCTTCGAGCATAAATTAATTATTTATGAATGAATCTTCTCTAAAACGTGTATATTGTAGAAATTGGTATTGCTTAATTTTATGGAGAGAGTAGTGCGATTGCAAACACAAAACGAACTCGAAGAAAGTGGTCCTTCTGCGGTCCACTGCTCAGACATCTATGTAGTGACTTACTTTGTAGATAATTGCAAACACCTATTTTTCTCAACAATCTGTTGTTCTGCCATAGTTTTAAATCATACACATCAGATATTTTTCGAAGTGTTTTCGGAGGATTTATTCTTCTTTAGCATTTCGAAGGATTTGACCTTTTCGTCGATATCTTCAATTGTCTCCCCATTCTCCAAAACAAAGTCGATTATATCATCGTGTAATTCCTGTCCATCCATCACGAATTTGCAAGCATTAGCAAATGTGTATATACTTAATCAGAAATGTATTGGATTTGTATTCATTGAAATATTAATTATTGTACACTCAAGGAGGTTATCAAACAAAACGTAAGACTATATAAAATTATTTACGGCATGCATCATGAAAAAGACTAAATGAATCTTAATAAAAGTCACATTTAGACAGTTGTAATCCACCCAAGGCCCCTATATCCCTAAAGTCTCGATTAGACAGTTGAATAATACGAGTATGTTATTTAATAATTGCATAATTATAACAAAACGGCGGAAAATTGACTATTAAATCAGTCAGTAATTTCGCCGCGACACTACGGTACTTAACCATTGCAGCTCAATTACTAACTATTATTTATAACCAATGCATCGGCCATATATGTCAGATATATTCCCGTCTTCTTCACTTACTTACAGCTCAATTGTACCGAAGTACCTATAATCTGCACTTTTCAGTAGAAAAATAACCTGCACTAGACTTTATTACACTGATGTAGCCAGTTTATTAAGACTAAAAGACGTTCACATGTAGATCAACAACTGACATAACTGATGGAGACACAGAGAGAAATAAAGTTAGAGAAAGTATAGAGCGACTGTAAGTCTATCTTTATATAGTTTATAGTCTATCAACTACAAAGCGCAATGCCGATAATGCAGTCGGTCTGATTGTTTGTTTGCTTTAATCAGTGGAAAGTCACAAGTAATTAATCTCTGATACATTCTTTGATTAATCTATCTAAATTCCTGAAAAGGGTTAGTTCAACATTGTTCACTTACTGGGTGCGATGGGGTGCTCCAGTGCACATAACGAAATTTTAGTTATTTTTTTATAACATCATTAGCCTAATTATGATACTGTTCAGTTGAAGCTAAACTTTGGTGTATTTTTGTTGTTTGCTCTGTATGTGATATAGTAAATATCTCTTCATTATTGGTTAGCATTTCTTCAGTATTTGTTTATTGATATTCATAAATAATTGTTTATGACTAAGTTTTATTTCGTTATTTTATAATGAGATCTATAGGTAGTGGTAGCATTACCCATGTCTATGCATTACCCAGTGCATTCAGAGTAAGCTTTTATTTGTGCTATATATGTCAATTCATACGTCAGGCGCGGATCCAGGATTTATTGACAGGGAGGCTATTGTAAAATCTTTTCTAACCCCCCTCCCACCCCAATAAATTTGAATCAAGTCTAGTAAATCAAAACAATAAACAACGACACAAATACATCAGTCGGAAAAGGAGTTTCAGTGTAACCCTGGAGGAAATATTACATAAACTCGGAGTCATGTAGTTCCTGCATGTATGACCAAGATAAAGGAAATTACAAATTCAATCTAATCGAAATTTCTTCATAATGATCTTAGACTATGAAGAATACAACGAGATGAAAATGACCTGTCGCTGATCGTAGATCTCCTGGAAAACAATTGGTTGAATTTTTTGTTTCTGATCTTTTTATCAGGTAGCATCGCAGTGAAGGAAAATTATTAAATAATTTCAATCTATAATTAATCGATGCATCGATCACACATTTCTGAAATCTATAGATCATTGGCTTTCTAACGATCTATATAACGCTCTTCCTTCCTTTGAGTCTTCGAACTAATACTACAATAAAATTTCATTGAAATACTTCAAATAGTATACCTTCAATATTTACACCATTATATAAAAACTAACATTTAAAGTTCGTTATATACAAAAACACGTCCTTTGTGTAAAATTATTGGAATTGAAGCTCCCCACCCCACCGTGGATCCGCGCTTGTAATATGTGACAATTTATCACTTTAATTGCTGTATATATCCTTAATTATGTTAAATTTGTACGTCCTAATTATTTTACGTAATGAGAACAATTTATTTGAAATTGGTTTCATAAATGTAATGATGTTATTTTTATATTCATTAATTACATAATATTGTACCTACATTTCAAAAATATTTTATATGGGAATCCATTTCACTCTACACTTGCAGTTATTGTACTATATGTTAAAGTGGTTTATATGGTCCTATAAGACACTATTTTATTATTTTGTTGAATTTATTTTACATTATTTATATATTTAACATATTAAGTGATTTTTAAATTCAAATGATTTAATTAATTATAAGATGATAGTATACATATAATATAATGAAAAAATAATAACAGTGCACGAAAATATGTTAGTATTGTTTACATGTATCCACCGTGTTTACATTTGTGACTGATTTTATTTGAATTTTTTTTATTGAAATGTTTGTCAGATGTGAATAAGATCAATTTTTCAGAATTATGTAATGAATTTAACTATTTCATTTATATTTCTATATTAATCATTTCAATCGCTTTTTAGACAGCCGAGCAACAACATTGTTGCCGGCTACAATTTTAACCAAAATTAAGGGGATATATGTTGCATTTATATCTCATCGCGACGGACCTACCAGAGTGGTTCTTTGATCATTATTTTTTAACTGCCTTTAGTACGACTGATCATCATTTTCTGCATGGTGGCATACTGAAGTACAATTAATGTATTTCAACAAGTGTTGAGGATGACTGGTGTTCTGCCTTTAAGCAACTTTACCAAGAAGTGACTATGAGGAATGTAACTGGATACCCAGTCATTAAAGATGGGTCATTAAAGTCATTAAAGTCTATTCTTAAGGCTCTGTAATACTTTCCGAATTATCCAGTCTACTGAGAGGTATATGGGTGGAAAGGCTAAAAGATAAATATCAGCACAGTTGGGGGTTCCTTAGTGGAATAAAACTGGTCTGAAAGAGTCTTCTAATAGGTATTAGTAAGATATTTGTATGTCTTAAAGTATGCTCTTGGTATAATTGTATCTGAGTGTATAATACTCAACCTCTCGACTTGTTTTTCAACCCAATTAGTCGGCCCAACAGCTGCTATCTATTTTAATTATTTTTTTATGGTCAACCGTTCTTTCGCCGCAGTTTTTCTTATTGTTAATTAGTCTATGTCTGAGGTGACAGCACTGGTGTATTATGTAATGACATGATTGTCTTCTATATGGATATAGAAAAGTGAAGTTGATTTTTAGATAAGAATTCATTTATAGATTGTTGAGAAAAATACACGTAAATTTCACATAATTGTACCAGTTTTCTGACACAAATAAATGGTTTTCAAATTACTGTAATTAGCTGTTTAATGTAATATGTCGCCTTGAAGGGAAACAATTACCTTATTCATTTATACAATTGAAAAGGCTTGGGTTTGTCAATCTATAGTAATTGTATAATTTTATTTGATTATAAAATCTCTTTAAAATACCAATCTCTTTAAAACCCCATGGTCGTGTGTCTCCCAGCATTCTGGAATTCGTTTTATGAATTTATAACAGTTTTTATGGATAAGTAGAAATTGCTATTTTAGACTATTTCAGGGTTGCCACTCGTCCGTTTTTTTAAATAGTCTGTTTATCTTCCGTTTTTTCAATACTTTTCTGTTGAAAAACGGACTCTTGCAAACGTATATGTAATAAAAATGAGAATGTTAGAATGGTATGTTCATTTTCCGGACTATTGAACAAGTTCCGTGATTGCAGCAAGTATCACCTTTTTGTATACAGCATTATATGGTTGTTAGATATAATATAATTCTAACTTTTTGAAATTCTATATACCTGGGTAGTGTAGGTGCTCTAATCCTGCTATTGCTGGGGAAATCTGCTCCGGAGATTTTCAGCATTGCTGTCATTGACAATTGCATAAAATAACTTATCTTGGTAAGGCAAAGAAGTTCATCTGACTTGGACTCCGGCTTAAATGATTATTTTAAACAATTTAAAAGAGTCAAGTTAAAGCTTTTAAACATGTTAAAGAATCTACTTCGGTATTTAAATTTCCTACTAAAAACATATTTTGCAATTTTGGAAAAGCATTTCTGGACTCTCATTCAAGGCTAGTAATTTTAGTCACCATGAACTATCAGTAAAAAAGTTTGATAATATATCGAGCATTCTAAAAGATGAATTCTCATCCGAAATACTCATCCGATAAGGAAGTCATGTCGCAATCAGATATGTGAATCAATCAATAATTTAATAAAATATTCTACTTGAATAACTCTACTGATTTACAACGATATCCTAATTTTCAAAAATGTGTCAAAGTCCTACTTTGTATACAACCTCACTTAGCTGATGTGGATCGAGGATTTCAACAACTCTTGCTTATTGACCAACGAAAGTACCGCATATCCAAAGTTCTCCTGAATGACTTAAAACGAATTAATAATTACTGCACACGAATGGTGATCACTGAGGAGTTGTGTGAGCTAGTGACTAATTCCACAAAGACAATGAATGCAAGAAAAGAAAATTAGCTTTTGCTGAAGGAGTGAAAAGTCAAAATTCGCGAATACCAAAGAGTCCTCAAGGAGATTCAAACGTAACGAATGACAGAATACGAAATACTCAAAAAAAAGATAGTCGAATCAGCCGATCGTGATGCTTCACAGTATGAGTTTCTCTCAGTTACTTCGTTAGAGATAGACCAAACAAAGTCTACTTCGTAAAGCTAAATTCCACAGACAGAAATCGAAATCTTTTTTTAAAAAGCTGTCAACAATGAAGACAGAAAATTAAGTTGATCACTACCGTTTCGTTGATGCTGACTTTCATGATAATTTATCAAATGCATCTTTTAAGGATTCCCAGCTCTCATCCTTTAAACGTCGAAAGGTTTAATAAAAAATTACCTATTATTTCAGAAAGTAACTTAAATTATGGGGGTTTTTTTAACAGCTTTGTAATCAGTTAGTAACATATTTTAATCTGTTATTTCATGCTAATGCTTATTTTATATGATAATTTGGTTTTTATATCATTTGCAATAATCACCTAATCGTCCGCTTATATTTTTGAGTTATGAAAATGCGAAGTTCATTCATTGTATTTTTTAATATTTTTAAAATTATTTTTAGATTCTTTTGCATACTTGTATTTTCTATGTATATTTTGATTTTGCAATAATCTATTACATTCCTTAAATACCACTTTTCAGTGTTGTAAAATATAAAATATTTTTCCGACGACTTACGGCTCTACTTTAAATATATTATAACCAAACACCTGATTTTATTCTAGTTCCAAAAAACTTTCCGATAGGCTACGCTTACTGTGCAACCGTGAGGCCCAGGTTGTTGTATTTTTGATCCGTCCATTTTTTATTGTTTTCGAAGGTGGCAACACTGCAATTTAGTATTTTTTATTGTGACTCCAATTTAAACTAATTTTATACTAACTAGCAACATGAAAATAGTGCCATTTGGTGTATCTGCTCAATATTTTCTGTTTTAAATTTAATTCAATGTGAAAAAATGCAATTTACATATTCTTTTTTCGTTAATTAATAATGTCTTAAATGTGATGGCAACACTGATCATGCATAGATGAAAATACTTATATCTCTATGGATGAAACTGAAATCATTACCTTATAATGATTATATATTAATCTAGAATTTTCTATATTTTATTAAATTCATGCTTTAATATATTATGCCCTAGTTAGACGATAGAATTATATTTAATCAAACGAACTGCCAATGATTGTTAGTAAACATAATATGAATCACCTGTCGTTGTTTTTCGTATTATATAGTATTGTTACATTATAAATTCAATTTTTGTCTAAGGTCTATATGACATTGAAATTTTGGAAAAGTGTTAAATCTTTAAAATATGTTTCTTGTTCTTGGAAAAGTGTTACAAATTTAATATTATCAAACGTCTTGGAAAATAATTTTTTTAATACAATAATTATACATAATGAGGAAAAATTTTAAACACATTTGAAATTTATATTCGTTGGACTAGTTTTATATCATTTCTATTTCTAATTAGTAGTAACATCAGTTAAAACTAACACGTTTTATAAATAGTTATAAAAGTGTTGTAAAATTCTTGATATTGTAAGTCTTTGACTTTAACACCGCGTCACTGTCTCACCGTGCTCGATTGCACAGCTCACACCCCAACATTCAACCCACCACAGCTATCCAAGGAGCGGGGCAACCTGATTAGCAACAAGTCGTGGGAACGCGAGATTCACATCCTGCGCAGTGTTAGCCACGCCAACATTATCCAGGTGCGCGAGATCCTTGAGTCCGACCACCACGCCTACCTGGTATTGGAGCTCTGCAACGGCGGCAATCTCACCGAGTTGCTGCATCACCGCGGCCAGCTGACCAATACCGGGGCCCGACATCTCATGTCGCAGCTCACCGGCGCTATTGCCTACCTGCACCGCAAGAGTATCGTCCACCGGGACATCAAGCTGGACAACCTGCTGCTGATTTTGCCTCCCGACGGCAGCACCGACATCGTCAACATGCAGCTCAAGCTGACAGACTTCGGGCTGTCGGTGGAGCTGCGCAAGATGGAAGACACGATGCTAGAGTTCTGCGGCACACCGCTTTACATGGCGCCGGAGATCTGTGCCGGCAAGTCCTACAGTCGACAGTGCGACGTGTGGAGTATGGGCATTATTATGCACATACTGGTCACAGGGCGACCGCTCTTCCGGGCGACGAGGGAGGATGTATTGTATCAGGAGGTTCGAGACTACAAGGTAGCGGGGCTGATACCAGTGGTGAAGGGTGGCCTGGCACCTCGGACCCTCGACTGTTTGCGTCGGTTATTGCACGAAGATCCGGCCCATCGCTATTCAGCGGCTGAATTACAGGTGAGTTGTCCATTTCCGCTATACAAATCTTGCTATTTATTTAGAAGATATTGTATTTTAAATGTATCTTAACTTTTTATATTAAGCGTCCATTTTTTAATATTATCAAAAAATATATAAAACTATCCTAATGGAAAATTTTATGTGGCTGCTGTGACTTGGATTTTATCGTTCTATTCGTTTTCAACTATTACAATATTGTAATAAGATATTAAAATCAATACCCAGAAACCACTTATCTAATTTTTTATAGTTAATAATGTATTTTACGCGAAGAATGAGTTATACATTTATGTAGAGAATATATAATGTTGCATTATAAATCTAGCTTTATTCCGCATAATTATTTGTGATTCGCTTAAGTACCGCAGACAGATTATTTTAGATATACTCTATATTTATTAAATGGCATTGCAAATTATTTTTATTGAAATATTTGTAGTGTAAAAACTCACAAAATATATTTTTTAATTCTTTCACATTTTACTATATTTTTATCGAATATCTAAATTGTTAACTCTATTTTAGACATTGTAAGTATTTAACCAACATTGCTTTCTCTCCGGGTGTTACATACAGCTCGATCCCTGGATCACCGGAAGCGAGATGCAGGGCAACAAGATCACCAATGTGCTCCAGTTGATGAAAGAATTCAACTCAACCAGCCGTTCCCAGGGGTCGCCGCCGACAGCCGACATCCTTCTGGAGGGTACAATTGCGCCTGTAACACAGCCGCCTCCAGAGGTGGAATCCAACCGCACTAAGATAGTCATCCCGAGTGGGGGGGGCAGGGAGAAGGGTGGCGGTAAGGTGGTGGGGGTGGTCCCGGGGAAGAAGGTCCCCACGACAGTGGCCATTAATGGTGTGTCGAGCCAGTCTCCAGCCAACAAAGCGAGTGGTCAGAAGTTGGCAACACATGAGCTGGGGGTGCGCAAGAACCGTTCGACACCCTCCAACATAGGAGGCAAGTCCACGCGCTAGTACATGCTATCTTTTCTTCCCTCCTTACTTTTCCTCATCCATTGCTGTCATCCTGTGGAAGTGGTGGGAAGGGGCAGACAGACTGCGCTCAGATTTCCGGTAATTTGAATACATTTTTTAATGTGTATCATAAATATGTACTGAAACTGAAACACAACTGTTACTATCTACAAAGAATTATCCATATTTTCGATTTGTCCGCTAAATCAAAATTAGGTTTTCAGTTTATTATCGGCCCCTGTACTCACTATTCCCTTTATTCTATTTATTAAGAGCAAAATTCAAACTCATATAGCTTCACTTTGTCGGCAGCAATCTTGATCTCATTACAATCGATCAATAGGAATCGATACTATCATTAATCGATTTTAATTTGCAACATTTTACTATAACTTCAATATTTTTATTTTTTGCTACCAAGAATTTCCACTCTGACTATATTCAGCTGTGCTTTCATTTCTCATGAACTAAAAAGTTTTCGTGTGACATATATACTTTTTGCTAAACTGCAGGTGGTACCGTGTAATTATTTTACATACATAATATTTGATTTATACGTATATTTGATATATACAGCCCATCCTGCAGTTTCAGAATAAAAGTTCTAATAAAATATAATGTTACTCAAATCATCCATTACGTCATTGTCTTATGACTTATCCATTAAGATTCCTTCAGATTTGTCTGTTTATAAGCTCTCCAAAGTATCGATTCGCCTTCCAAAATAATTAAACTGTGATAAATATTACCCGGCGCGGAGTCTTGTTTTTATTATCTGATTTGTTAATGTTTCTTCATTTTAAAATGTGTATATATGAAGGATTCTTGTTTTCGTTGCTATATTATTGCTTTAATTTTGTACTTAATGCATAATTATTTATTATCAAAAGTAAACATATTACATATAATATATATATACTCATTTTCATTACAGCCCTTTCTTGTTAGATAGTTCTAACCTTTTTATATGTTTCATTTAAGTTAACTAAAATATGTAAATGTGAAAATGTTGTTGACTCAATCATTGCTGTATGCACTTTAAAATGTTTTACAATGAAGCTAAGCCTTTCTGCAACACTTTATTTGTTATGCTTATGGAACTACCTATACGTTGGTATATCTATTTATCCAGAACGTGTTGGTGTAAATGCTTTCTGGTGCTCTAATTGTCTTCAATAAGTACCTTTGTCTGTATATTTTGTACATAAATTTTATGTTTTTTATGTCAAGTTATATCATTATTGTGTATTAATATTGTAGTTTACGTTTGATACATACACTCTAAGAGCACTTTCCCGTTCAAACGATGAACCATATGTATACAAAATAATATGCATGTTTGAAAGAACAATTGCATAAGAGATTACCAATAGTTTAAACTGTATCATATATTAAGTTATTTGTCATGACAAGGTGCAGTATAATGCAATATCGAAGCATTCGATAACACGTTTCATAATTATTATATTATTAAAAAATGCTGTGATATTAATTGTATGATTTTTGTCATACATGTTATTCATATAAAAACGTCTGAATAAATGTTCCTTGTAAACATATTATGCTATAGTGGGCTAACAGTGTACGAAACGCTTTGATAAAGCGATAATGTATAATTATATAATGAATAATACAAGTATAATATATTATATACTCATATTAATATAATACACTTATATTAATCATTATATCATACATTATATATTATAATATATTGTTTTTAAGTGATACTGCTAAATGTCTTGAACAATCTATCATGTTTGACTTGTGCATTTTATAATTTCAAATTGAACAGTATCTGGCAAGGTATTTTATTGGGTGCTATTTTATTATCTTATTAATATATATTTTTATTGGCTATATATATTTTTTAATTGACACATGCATAAAGTTACATATAGCTGATACCATAGATATCGGTTTTTCGTATATGATACAGAGAAAGAAACTTACGGGAGAGAAAGAAAGAAATTCATATCTTTGGCTGATACCCATAATGATATGTCTTTTTAAAAAAATCAAATAAGTAGTTTCGGATCAGTATAAGTATAGTTTAAATATAAGAATATATATACAAGTAAATATATAAGCTTAAGTATAGCCTTACGTCGACTAAAACTACTAAAGGAGAAGGACGATCAAAATGTGAAAACTTATCACGCTATACTAATATATTTTTCAGAAAAAAATTGTATATATCATAAATTTCTTTTTAAAATTGGCTGGTGATTTTAATATTTATTAAATCTTTATATCTTCTAAATATGTTAATAATTGATTAACCTACAAATATGTGGTCTTATAAATTACATTGAGTATATTAAGCACAGTCATATTAATACTATTTAGTCTATCTATATATAATGCAGATTTAAAGATGTCGTAAAATATACATTATAAAAATGTCTCTAATATTGTTCAAGTTATCGGATTACCGATCATTGTTGAAAGTTATTTCTATAACCATTAAATTCATTATGGAACTTAATTCATTTGCGTCTTTAATGACAGCTGAACGTCTTATAGGTGAGCGGTCTCACAGATTTTTGCGGGATCCCGAACATGAAATTCTGAAATCTCGATGGATTGTTTGGTGTATTCCTCAAGAAAAACATTCCTTACTTTCAATCAATAGTGTTATGCATGATTCTTACAGTAAAACTCAAACAGTTCATCTTTTTCATTTTTCCGAAAACCAGAATATATGATATAATCTTGCAGGAAAGTGTAGGAAATTTCGGAATGGTCACTTGGTAATTTATGTCGATAATTGTTTGTGTCAGTATAGAATGAGAAGATCAAACAATTTTTAGCACGATCGACAAGTTTTCTGTAAATTTTACATCCTGCGAACTTTAAATGAACTAACTTAAATTGATTAGAAGATGTCAACTATGTATATAATAGAAAATCATTAAATATTCATTTATAAATGTTATAATTCAGTAATTAATTTATTCAGTATTAATAATACAAACAATTTATAGTCAAATTTTTTTTTTGAGTGCGAAGTTCTTGTCACTTTCTCCAAATCATTTGCTTTAGATAGTCCATTGAAAATGTCTATCTACTAAATATTCGTATCTTTTACAATGGTATTGGCTGCATAGCTAGGGAGTATATTCTCAGTCTGGTGCAAAGAATATAGGGCAAGCTCTATATTGCTTGATCTGGTGATTCAATAATATTTTTTATCATTTCTGACACCACAAAGGAGCTGATAAGGTTAACGAAGAGAGTTTTCTTTGGTTAACCCACCCTAAATTTTATATTCGAGATATGACTTCAAAGGGTCAAGGTCGTTTTCGAGTAAATCAATGACGCTAACGTCAAATTTTCTATTTATTAGGTGACCGAAAATAAGGTATTAATTCTTCTAACTTTTATCATGTCAAACTCGTTATTACCAATCTAATGGACATTAGGAAAACTTTAAATAATCAACGTATTCAACGTAATACGTAAAATATACATAAATTACAACAATTTCTTCAAACATAATCATCATCAGCGTCCACACATGTCCATCTTGCTGGTAACATATTGGCCCTTTAGCAAAAATACTTTCATTTATTTAATCAACCGGTCATTTACGTTACAGACTCGACAACCACTTCATTGCGATTTGTAAAATTTGAACCTGAGAAGTGCGCATTCAGTGAAGAGAATAGGTAGTATATATAGTCACTTGTAGCAAGATCAGGAGAATACGGAGGATGGGGTATACCAAAAAGGTGAGTTGGTTCAACTTTTCTTGAGGTTGCTCTTGCAGCTCTTGTTGTTTCTCTCACTGAATACATTAGTTACCCATCTATACAAGATAAGTAAGGTAAGCCGATCTTTTTCATATACTCCCATATGATACGATATGTATCTCAGACTGACTAACATCCATAGAAACTGCTATTTCCACGCTACATGCTCTACGAATGATTTTCAAGTAATCTTGTATTCCAGAATCGATATCTTCACCTAACCTTGGTCTTCCGCTTCTTTCTTTATCTTCCTAATCGAAATCTCCTTCATTAAACTCACCAATTCATCGGCGACAAGTTCTTTCATTCACAGTGTCTTGGCTATATGCATCGTTTATTTCATTTGTGCTCCATTCAGCCTCCTCATAAAACAGTATGGTTTTGTCTAATGTGTGCAGAAAGCTATGGCAATTACTCAAAGCCAAGAGAAGAATGGATGGCATGCAATGTTTGCCATATGTGGGCTCATGTGTTGTGCTGTGATGTCACAAACAACTATTTTAAGTGTGACCTTTGTCAGTAAAGTTCACAACATTGAGTTTCTGGCATCTATTTAGCTTTGAAATACATGTTATCTTTTTTAATTGAATTGGGTGTTATTACCCCATGACATTTTTTTAATGAAATTACATTAAAAAGTAGGCTATATATGCTTTTAAATGGTTAAATCAAAATATTTTTGCCTGTATCTTTATGTAATACTTAAATAAAGAATGTGTCGATTTATATTATCTACAAATTATACTCTTTCTCGATACTGTTTAATAATAATATTAAATTTCCCTTAGGGTGGCGTTATTACCCCCACCTTCCCCTAAGACATGATAATTCTAACATCTATTCTTTTCATTTCCGGCTTTAAAAACGTAGATAGCAGCACGTGAAACGGGAAACAAACGTGAATCCAAATTATTAGCAGTGTCAATTATTGAATTTGAATAATTTTAATTATTATTATTAAAATTTTATTATTTACATTGTCTTTTGTACAGTACACGCAAGACTAGACTCCAAGAACATAACCGCTCAATTCAACTTAGCGAAGGACAATCAGTAGGAATGAACATTATATCAAAAAACACCCTCAATTTGAACCCCCAACTGTTTCATTTACTTCAAGAGTTTTAGAAAAATCAACGGGATACGTTGATAGAAAGATCAGAGAGGCAAGTTACCTGGATCCGAAAAGTCAGGCCGAAAATTAACAGAGGTATAGGATGGGCCTCAACATCGAATGTGTTTAGAAAGTGAATAGGAAATCACTTTTTAAAAATTGTTTTATATAATTTTGGCTAAATATCATTAATATAATTTTGGCTAAATAACATTATAATATGTAGACTACTATTATTATAGAGTAGATTGTTATGGAATTTAAAGTGTTATAAGCAATTTGAATTTGTTTGAACCGAATGATACTCATTAATTATGGGGTCACGTCAAAGGGTCACCGCATCAAATGGTCACCAAAAATTATTTTTTAATAATAAATAAAACTGATTCTG
>JAUZND010081989.1:0-15956 GCA_034780555.1 Coelogynopora nodosa | reverse complement strand
AATTATTTATTCTTCTTTTGATTAATGTTATTAAATACCTATGATTTTTGTAAAATTTTATTACTGAAGAAGGCCAAGAAAGGTCGAAAACGTTTTAATAAATGTCCCAATAAGAACTTTAATTTTTTTGATCATTTAAAGGAAATTGTATGAAGTTTGTGTAATATTCAAAGATTATATATATATATCTATAAAGAGTCTAAACGTGTATAAGATTACATGATATTACTACATGAAGTACCGTCTATAAATAAATCTAATAACAATGCATACTTAGAATGAAAATGCAGACACCATAGTCTAACACGGTGCACGATGGCTAAAATAATAGAAAGTGGTAAAGATACGAGCTGATGTAACTAACAAAGACTAGATCTAAAGCATACATGCGGTGTGATATTGGAGTACCTAAACAGAAGATTTAGAACAAATTGAGGAGAATAGAAATATTTTACAAAATAAAAAATATACTTTATAATAAATTAATTTATATGTATATAGAGAGAGGGTTTAACGTTTTTTTAGCAGAACTTAAAGTACAGGATTTTACTATATTAAATCTAATTATTGTAGGATTTTATAATAGTTAATTTTCACTATTTTAATGTGTTGAATTGCACCATTATTAAACTTTTGATTTTTGCAATTTTACTTAATCAAACTTAATAATATTCGGATTTTAAGGGGTAAAAACTTTATTTATAAAATTTGTACTAGATACAATTTTAAAAACTAAAATGGCATAGTTGAAATTATTCTGCAAATTAATTATTAAACATGTTGTTATTAATTATTATTGTTAAAATCAATATGTTAAATCAATAAAATTATTATAATTATCGATTAACACCAATACCGTACCTATCATTTCAACTTTATCAAAGGATTGAATAATAGAACTCGGTAGGTACAATAATTATCCATACTAGTAAAAATTACGATCTATTGAGGAACATCAAATAATACATTTGACTGAACAGTTGCTACCAGTATCATAATCAAACACTTGGTTTACACTATCCTGAATGATAAAATCAAATTAAATTTGAAAAATTAAAATCAGCGACCTGAAATAAGTGGAAATGTCCAAAAATATCCAACAACTAAGGAGTAACTAAAAATAGTTGTTGCAAATACTGCAAGAATGAGATTTAAATTAATATTTGTCAAAAAATTTACTGCAAAGTTCAATAGTTGTAGGCCTACAACACTTTTATATTTAACACATATAAAATGCTTGTTGCAGACTGAATGCAAGCTACGAAATAAAACCTCACTGTCAGCGATGCTTATGATGTATATTATTTTGGAGTGCTATATAAATACATACATATTATTATTAATAAAGAAACGTATCCATGGCAAAGAAATAAAACATATATATTTCGATGGCCTTAATTCAAAGAACAAATGTTGTAATATCGCACCGGAAAACAGCGGAATGTCCAGTATGAACATATAAATATAAAACATTATTATATGACATTATATTAGTAAGTTCATAAACATCATAATTTTCTTTAGAAATTTACCAAAAAATTTCTGAAATAAAGGCTGATATATTAAAACACAAAGCGAGATAAAAAGAAGATTTGGTTTTAATAGTATTATATATAGACAAATCAGTATATTTCATCGCATTTAAAATTAAAGAACATTTGCATCGATATTGTGAAACGTACACATTTTGAGTAATTATCGTATTTTTTACCAGATACATTAAAAAGTGCATGTAAATAAATTATCACGAACAATCTTCAAATGATCCAGTATAATATTGTAGCAAATAATTTGCTATAAGGACGATACATATATTATGCAGTATGCGTACTTGGCGGGTGCATGGTTATTGTCAAATGTGTCTTATTACCTGCGCAATTATCCTGAATATGGGATCTGTATCTAGTGTAGTAGAATGAGAATACTTCACATTCATTCTTTTTGAAGCCATTCTAAACGTTTATTTTTAATTATTATGACAAAACTTCAACTACAATGTCGATCTATTTTGTACGCTGGTGCCAATTGAGAGTTGAATATTAAATATCTTCGACAATATGACAATAGATGCAAGGACGATAGATACAATGGTACAAGGACGCGAGCGAATAAGTAGTTTATTTACTCAGACGAAATACTATTAAATTAAACAGTATAACTACAATAGTAGTATTTTAAAATAACAGTGTACCATTTCACTTTATGTTACTATATATATATGTATAAATCATACATTCAATTGATAATATAATTGTTCTTCAAATGGAACTGATCAACCTTTGAATGTAAACATCTATTAAACTTTGTATCAACTGGTTATCAAAGACCTACTATACAGACTAAAAAATTAAATATTTTAAATCAAGGTAAAATACCTATAAGGGCTGAGGGAGGGGGGGGGGGGTGAGCTTACATTTGTGTGTAGCTGTGACCTGGTCTTGGTTTTGTCTGGTAGGTGATGTCGGGTTAAATATCCACGAATGTGGGACTGGATGATAACCGCGGCTTCGTCCTTCTGCTCTTCCCTTGGCGAATCAATCTGAAGCGAAGCAGACTTTAGAACTAATCAGAGTGCATATTCAAAATAATGTTGTTACGAAGATCTTTCATGTAAATTAATACAAATGTTAAACCATAATTCTTTGCTGTAATTACCTTTTCAGGAAAGTTATCAATTATTATTTATTGTTATTCATTTATGATTTAAGGCATTGATAGTACTTGACTTTATTTTTACTCTTTTTCGTGCAACAATATAAGTCATTTAATGTATTAATCAATGTATAAATAAGTTTGTAAAACATATTTATAAAAACATTGAATAATTAATCAATAAAATTTAATGCAAATTATATACTATACGATGTACACTGGTTTCCAGTATAGTTCCTGATTTTTACCACATTGTTGCTCGATTTGCTAATTAAAAATAAAATGAGAAAAAATAGACATGTTACCTGATTATGCGTGCAGAAATACAGATTTTGATTCGCCAATCGATGGAAATATACAGTAAGTCTATTTAAACATGTACCTTGAATGCAATATAATTAAATAACATAGTGAAAAGCGTGAAAAGCATTAAAATGTATTTATTACATCTTAACATATTGGCGTACAGGAAGCAATATAAACTACCGTTGATAATTATAATGTCGATATGAATATATGTATTTTTACATTTTCGCATTATTAGGTGAAACATTCAGTAAAGCAAAGACATATTGTGGTTATGTACAGGTTTGTATATATATTTTATAAAGTGTTAATGAAATAATATATAACATACTCATGTTTAACTCAATTTAAATACAATTATTTCCATAATTCAATGATTTACCATGACGAACACGTACAATAATATTAAGTATGATAAGTAGGGCTGAAGCTAAAATAAAATTCGTTAACGCAAAAGACTGTATTTAAGGTTTCATATTTATGCGTGAAAAGTCTTGTCGTGGTAATTATTTAATCATTCAATATGTTCACAGTTCATTGTAATGTATGTATATGTATATATTTATTAGTCTACAGAGCTATAAAGATAATAACATCAAGAACACAGAATACCATTTAACACGTAAGTTTATATTATAACATACAAAGTTCTGATGATTTCGCAGTGGGCATGTAATGGATCAATTACCATTAATAATACATTTTTGTATTGGCAAAATATTGGGAATGAATGAGAAACGTATTATAATTATAAATATGTAGCTATGTCTTCAAAAAGTTTATTATACGAACATATAAATTACTAGAAATGGGACAAGCAAGAAAACACACCACATATATCAATAGAATTGTGACCTATCACGTGTCGTATTGATTGCAAAAGAATGAAAGAAACAAAAATCTATTTTCCTTTAATAAACAAATCGATTATATATTATCTTAAACTTTTAGAAATAACGTGTTAACACTAAATTGAAATAACCGAATATTAAGAGAAGAAAAGAAAAATTAAAACACATATATGAAAAATAACAAACAAATAAATAATTAAAATTTTCCTGAATTTGGTATATAATATCAATAACAATGATGGTAGCATTTAGAAGCACAGCTGGCCGATATGAAAATATGATGGACACAGAATGGGCGAGCGATATGGAGATAGTGGGAGAAATAGAGAGAGGGGGGGGGGAACGGAAATAGAAAGGAGAAATGGTGAAATTGATGCAGAAAATAGTTCAGGCGACCGCTTGAGCCGAACATAGTGGGAATATAGGTCTAGTATTAGTTGATCGATACCCAATTCCTCCCCGTATAGATCCGTCATACAGTCAAAACAAACTCCTCGTTTCAACCGCTTTATAGAGAAAGAAGTTTCCACGCCAGGAAACGGAATGCTTAGAAAAACGGCGAGAGGAAGACAAGTTCTATGTGGAGTGTGCTATATGTGGAGGATGTAGGATTTTTGAGAGGATTAATGGACATTGAAATAAGGGGAGATTGGAAAGAAAGGCAACGTAAGAGCTAAGAAGTTCGAATGAACTAATTAATTCTATTAAAAAACATTTTTGACATCACTGTATAGCATGGTACATGTACTAATGCTGCATAAATTATAAATTCGTAGATTGGTTATAATATTTAAAAAATATTAAACAGTAAAACTTTTAAAAGTAAGATGTAATTTGACTAATATTTGTTGGTCACTGTTGGTTTCTAATATATTACTTGGTATAGTCCTATTGCTAATAAATGAGTGATCAAAACAGATAAGCATCCGGATATTGGTGTTGTTCCTTTTTTAAATTGTGTCAATATATTCATGTTCTGTCCTCAAAATAGACCAAAAGACGTATCTAAACTCATGTCTCTGAGAGCACTTATCCTTAAACGAATTAGAAATTAAAGTTAATACATTTTTAATTCTCAAATTTAACATTGAAAAAAAACGATTTATGGCCAGGGATCCATTTTATGGTAAAAAATAGACTTATTTGCTGTTCTTACCTTTGCAACACTCATTTTTCAGTAATAAAAATGACAAAATTGTCAGATTTTAAATCCTTTTTTATGAGAAGTTTCTCCATTTGTTTATACAAGTATAGTAATGTATACTGCTACAATCATGATTCTATCATTGTTAATATTGCGGTAATATATTATAGGCAGCAGCAAGCGGATATTGTACCGATTAAAATGTTCAATTAAATTGAGATAGGTGAATTATAGACTGAATCTGCACACTTTTGTCGGCGTATGATGCTGGTGTACTATTTGTCTTAATCCTGATTTAATGGACTGTTACAGTTGCTTCGATATTAATAAATTGGTTCGAGGACTGTTCATTTAATTGGGAGTAATATAATATACAGATCCGTGACATTTCTTCAATTTATCATGATTATAATTAATTTGTATTATTATATTTTATTAATGTAATTAAGACTAATAATTAGGAAATTACAGAATAATATACTTTCATTTTAAGTAAAATTTTGTTTATAATATCATGACATATTGTGATCACTTCACATATAAAACTTTTTTTTATAACTGAAACATTTTAGAGTAGAAAATGTTCGGATTTAGTCAATGGAAAGGGAGAACAACTGCCCGGTGGGACAACGTCGGCCGACAGACCAGATATGAGGGACGAATTATAAATTTATTATTACCAACGTGTAGAAAAATAGTTACATATTCCTTGACGACATATACCTCAAACCGTTTACCAAATTTATTAAAAATTTGAAACATTGAATGCATGGAAGTTTTGATTTTTTTAAATTCAAAAATAACAATTATGAAGCAATTGTTTAACAAAAACGCATTTTTATAAACATCATTTAAATATATACAAATTAATGACATTTTAAAGAATGTAAATTCAGATTAATATAAATATTATATTTTTATTAGAGTCAATTATTTTTGTTTTACATATTTTATCAAGTTTTTGTTAAAGTACGTGTTGAAAATATAAAATATGGAAATAAAACAGGTAATCTGCTCTTACATGATCCATAATTTAACATCAACTGAAAATCAATGATTGAAGCCGAATAATGTAGGTTTGTTAGCTTTTTTTGTTTAAACGATATCTTGAAGCCAGCCCGTTTAGAATAGCATAATAGTATATGGCGACTCAGTTCTGAAACAGAAAAAAAAATGCATGGAATATATAGGCCCATGCATGGTCAATAATAGAAGATTCCAAAGTTACAACATTAATTTATATTAAAGTAATTACATTTAGTAAGAAGATGGTCAACATGGGAAGAAAGGGAAAGGCGAGCGATTAATCAAAAGTGGACTGCTAAAACAGCCTATTTCAAATACATATTACTATTGTAATACTTATTTAATTCAATAAAAAAATATTTCCAAGGTATCTACAGTTAAATCAGATAAGAACCAAGAAGCTGACAAATTTCCTAATTGAACGTATGTTTAAATGATAGTTTATTAAAATATATTTGGCAATATACAAGTAATCATTAACAGCAGTAATAAATAATATACTTTAAATAGTCTGCACAAGTTGATGCACTTTACACTTATAAATCCTATTTGGTATAAGTATTACAATAGATCTCATATCTGATCTAATTTAATTTTGAGTCCATCAAATATTCTACTTTGATAGGCTTTCCTAAAACAAACAAAAAGATTTAAATAAAACTATTTTTAGATTCTTATGGCTTTTGTGTTATGCATAATAATGTTTATGATATTGAAAACATGTGCAATACATTTAATTGTCTCTAGAAAAATATTTTAAATCAAGACATCAATGTAAGAAAAGGTGTAAATTCTTAAAAACAAAACAAAAAAATAAATAATATATAATTTTAAATTATGCATAATACAAAGTAATTCACATTATAGAGTTTGAAACACACTTGAAAAACAACTTTGTTTTACAAACATTGGTTATTTGATATTTTTTATTTCTAAAAGCACTGTATTTATTATAGTAGTCCCAGTTAAACCTTAAAATGGATTCTGATACTTTTAAAATGTGTTTTATGTAGAAATTCAATTTAAAAAATTCTATGATTTCAAAAAAATCATATTGTGATTTAGTATGAAATATAACTTTTCAGTTACTGATGACATCATGGAGTTGTAATCAAAAATATGTTCAACAAAATGCTTCCAATATATAAATACCAAAATTAATTTGATGATAAAAACCTGTAATAATTGTGTATATCGTTATAAAAAGTTAAACAATAATGTGCGAAAAAATTATAATAAGAGGTGAATTAATGATGTTACATTGTATTTTTATACAGCCAAACCAATCTTCATAACCCATTAGCATGTTATAAAAATATTAATGTAATAGCACAACCATTTTATATTATAGAACTTATAAAAGTAATGGATGTATAGTAGTTATATATTGTTAATTTGTAAAAGAATAATAAAACGAACAATTTATAACAAAATGTATTTATTTGACTGATGTTTTGAACTAAACCAGAGACCATTTTCAAGTTAAAAATAAAAGTTAACTGATAGGTAGAGAAATAAATACATGTAGTACACATTTTCAGGAAGAATGACATTGAAGGAAAAAAGGAAAAACCAACAACATGGCAAGTGAAAAGAAGGAAGACAGAGATTGCTATTTTTACCACCCCAAGCATTGATAGTTAACTGTTAATATTGCTATTGGATGCTAAATATAATTTTTTGAAAGAGTATGTTACAACTTTCATACATTTAACATTATATAAAATTCCAGACATTTCCAATAGCTGTATTAATAATCAAAGTAATTTTTTTATTATTTTTTAGTAAACTGTCTAAACTGTTAATCAAAATGAATTTCTAAGCAAAGCATTTTTAGTCACAACAATCATGATTCAAGAGTCAATCATTGATAATGTGTACAAACAGTAATTGTTAATTGTGTCATTTTTAATATATGCACTGCTGATTATAATAAATGTATTATTAAAGCTAGAGAGGGTTATTAATACAGGCAGTTATTGACAACAGTATTTTAATTGATTATATTTATGTTTCCTTAGTTAATATTTAGTTATTATTTTTTCTTAAACTTTTTCAGTAAGTAGGCTTACAGTATTGATTTTATTGAACTGATGAAACATATGAGTAAATAGTTTAAATTTAAATTGGAATGTTTGAAGTGCCATAGTTTTAAATGTAAAAATGACCAGAAGGAAAGGGTAGGAGGAAATTGTAATTCAACTTAACAATGACAACCCAAGTATCAAATAGATAGCCCATTAAGTCACAAATAATTGACATAACTTAGAGTATTTTGAAGACTAAGATTGCTAATATAAAGATGAGTTTTTTAATGTTTTTATTTTATTCAATCAGCCATAATACTATACACACATTATAAACAAATGATTATTGTCTAGTATAATCTACTCACCAAAATCCAACAATATATTATTGATTATAACATAAAAATGCAATTCAATTGTGCCAAGCAAAATTTAAGTCTATTTGGATAACTCATGTATGCCTAAAGAATCTAGTAAAACAAATTTATCACAATTTTATTATAAATAGCATGTTTTGCTAAATATACAATTTTTGCTATATATTTCAAAAATTTACTTGAATATGAATAGGCTTCCAGAGCCCTACATAAAATCTTAGGACAAAAAATGTTTTATATGTCAAGGCAAATATATATATATACTGTAGTTTATAATATGTTTGCAATTAGTATAAAAAATATTTTATAACACTTCTGCTAATTATTGTTATCTACAGTAAAATTTTTAGTACTACAAAATGTTTTAAAAGCTAATAATTTATATTTACTATAATTAAACTGTATGATGCTTAACATGTAATCAGCTTACACTAAATCTTCCTAATACAAATCAGGGGCATAGCCAGAAGGGAGCGCTGGGAGCCTGGGCGCCCCCCCTCCAAAATCCTATTTTTCGGAAATTTGAGATATTTTTGGATATTTCCAAAATCATTCAGTTTTTTAAATTAACTACATAATGTTTATATGTGTTGTTTTATTATTGCAGAGTAAATAATATATTAATAAAATAATTTATTTGTCTGTTAAATAAACCTGTAAATTATATATTTATGTTGTATAATGTGTTTTGTTTTTATTGGGTTACAAATATGTCAATACACTGTTATTTCTTATTGTAAAAATTCTTTTTATTTAAAAAATATGTTGTTGGAAATATAAGTGCACACCCCCATCCCCCCTTGATGAATCCTGGCTATGCCCCTGTAAATAACTATGAATTTATCTTTAGTTAAAAAATAACTTTAATATTTAAAGTTTCTACTATGATTAAACTGTATCAACTTACACTAAATTTTACTAATATAAATAAATAGGAAATTATTTTTAACTAAGTTAATATAAGATAGTATATAAAAGATAAAACTATAAATTTAATATATTTATTCAAACCTTAAAAAATAAATATGCAGGATAATGTTATATGTTTAATTAAAAATTATAAATATAACAGTAATCACTAATAAATTTGTATAAAATGTTAATAAGTAATATTATGTAATGCCTATATTGTAAAGATGATTATATAATATCTGGAAAAAGCACACTAATATACTTAATTAGCTTCTGCAGGTTTACAATGTTAAATGAAGCTTTAAAGCAGATATAGTTTTATATATCTTTAAACAATACAAAAGATTGAACATGTAATTTTTTTAATATGGATCTAGATCTATCCCCACTGGCACTGAATCAACTAACTTTTAAAATAATAAAATTCACATATAACAAACAGAAATGTAAAAAAAATAATCATTTAGGTCTGATTATGAAATATATTCAAATATATTAAAACTATTATTGATATAAATATTATATTAACAGAATTATAAAAATCGAAAGGGAGATTTTTTAAATTACAATTCAAAATAAAAAATTACGAAAAATGAATCAAATTACACAAAAAATCCCCAGATTATAAATCCCGCCTTGTATGTAAATATTTATTAATTTCACTTTTTTTACAGTAAAACAGATAAAATAGAAACTTTACATTAACACATATATTACGAATAAAGCGAAAACATGTAATTTAAATGAAATAATAATGTTAATTATATGAAAATATAAGTCTTATTGTTAATAAATGTATAATTAATAGTATGTATCTTCATCCTATATTTGCTATGAAAATTATTGTTAAACATTATAAAAAGTATATTACATTTTTGCTATCTCGTCTAGTGACAAAATATTATTGTAAAATATATCTAGACGATCTATTATAAAGGTTTGAAATTTAATGACTTAAAAATTAAGTAAAGTATATATTAAAAACGCTTGCTCGTTAATATTATTCGCTACAATAAAGATACAAATAACAAATCGGCATATTTTTATGTTTAACAAAAATCAGTTTTAATGTGATGTTTTGAACGTAGCCTAATACAGCCCATCAAGATAAAAAAATCGTTATTAATAAACAGATGATAATTTTTTACTGATATAGGACAATGTCGGTTGAATAATTGCGTTATAGAATTATAAGCATAATGTATATACATTATTTCATATTATTTTAACGAAATATTGCGATACAAGTTTAGAAAATTTACATCTGTATAACCATTTATATGCCAACATATATATAGTGTTACAGAAAATTAATTTAATATTTATAACTCATATCACCCAGACTTTTGCGCGCTGTAATGTATAATAGACAGACTATATGGCCGCTAGGAAATATTGTGTTAAAATAAAAACATAACGTAGGCTTATATATGGTTACAAAACTATAAAACCTGTTTTTTTATTTATTTTTACATACATATAATTGGAAGAACTAAAATTTTTAATTTAAAAGAATTATTGTTATTATATGGCATCATGTATAAATGATAATATTTCATTGAATTTATTTAAAAGGAAAACGGAAAACTCGGAAAACAGAAATTTATGAAAAACTAATATTTCATTAAACTTATTAGTGAAACAATATAACTCTCATTTATTCACAGACTATACATATCCTACCATTGTTCAAGCAACATCTTTAAACAATAATTAGAGATGCGAAAAAGGAATGTAATTTTTCAACAAAGTTTCGTTTATAACGAAATAGGAAATCTATCAAGTTCTTTCACGGACCACTTGCAACCTAAATAATATCTATAACAAAATGATATATGTATGTACGGCAACTATTTACCAAAGTAAATGGTAATAGCTGTAATAGCCTCTAAAAATGTAAAATTTAAAGTTATAAGAGTTTAAATGAATTTTTAAAATATTACAAGCCGGACAATTCAACAAAAACTGCTTTGTATAATTCCTGTCCCTGTATTCATCTGATATTGTTCGTAAACATGTTTATGAAACGCAACAATACGTAAAAGAACCTTAAATGTTTCATATAATGCGTTATAAAATTGATAACAACCACAATATGACACATTACAACACTAATTTAAAAAGTTCTAATTTTTTTCAATAATTATAGAGGAATATGATACAATTAAACAGCCATCAAGATTGACTAGAGTATAACTGTTGCCACAGAAATTAACAATTCCATTGATTTAATTTTTTTAATATATTCAACTGAAAAATAGTATTATCTACATTTCAAACTTAATAGTGACCACATAAACTTAGCTCAAAGCTGTCTCATCAATAGAGAAAGAACACATGTGCTATTAGAATTATGCAGCCAATTCGCTAGAGGTAAATTTATTAAAGAATTTTTTTAAAGGTTTATAATACACATATATATACAATTTGTACTGTTCGAACATTTATAATAATTTGATATACATTTAAACAAAATCAGTCATCAATCGTTTAGTTAGTTATTAATTTACAAAAGTATTTAATTATGAAAAAATGTTGATCAGACTATAATATTAATAATATAAAGTTTTTATATTGACCACATCAAAGCTCACCCCTTACCTAGAATTTATGTAAACACAGGTTCACCGCAGAAAATCAAACATATCAGTAAGAAAGGGTCAAATATCAAAACAATTTATTAATGAAAACAATAAATTAAATACAAGTTCAATCAGAAATAATTGAAGCATCTTTATACACAATGCACCGTGTTGTTGTATACAACAAATAAATCACAAGTGAAACAAATATCAACATATAGAAAATCTGTTTCGATCGACAAATATAGCCGAATACGTTTGGACCCATGATTCATGACAATATTTCGCCCTATACAACGACTATTAAGATTTGTTAAAAGCAAGAGTAACATAAATAAAGTCGTAACATCTTTTCAAAGCGATTAATAATGATCACTGTTGGCCAGATAAATCATTAAAAACTATAAAATTTCAAATGCACCGAAGCAGTCATATTTTAAATTAAATGTACACACAATAGATACTTACTACAAAAAAATAATATGACGCTTAATTAAATATATTTCATGTCTATCGAGTGCTTCAGACTCAGTGCATTTGAAGATGTAGCGGGCAAATACATCAATATATTGTTTCATAATCAGAACTCATTATTCACAACTTTAATGAAACTCAAAAGAACAATACATTAAACCTCAGGGAGGCAAGTACAAGACGTATATAAAAAAATCAATGTCAAAACTATTCATTTTGACAAATATTCGGATTTTAAATACAAACCGAATCAAATGTAATTCACGTGTGGAATTTAGGTTTTTTAAATTTAAAATTATATCATAACACAATTAAAGATTTTAATTTTTTATAACATAACCATTTCTTGGAATATCAAATACATTGAGAAATTGTGGCAAAATTATAAAAACGTCATCTGTAATTCGAAGTATACACGGCAATGTAATCGACTGCCATTGCAGTGAGGGGTCCACGATACAAGCAAAGATAAATGTAATAAGTTAGATAAAGCAACTTATCGATCATTCAGAATGGAGCAGTTATCTATCTTGTAGAAAATGTAATGATCATATTATGGCACAATGAATCAATAGAACTGAATTGAAACTTCACCACCGAAGCGAGGCTTAATACAGATAAATATATAGTGGGTCTAAAAACACATGACAAAAATAAAACAGTTTCAAAATATTTATTAGTATAATGATTTTGGACCAAAAATAAAACTGAACATAATTTTGCGGGCCATGGATATATACTAGGAAGTGGTGTTGAGTTCAAGAAATAATAATGTAAACATATATGCAAAATATATAATCAATATATTTCAAATCAATTTTATTTCTTATGTAATAAACACAGTAAAAAATATATTTATCTATTATGTAGACATTGTTATCTTGCGATGATTCCTGCAAAAGTTCACGAAATATATACTGATATACCTGATATGTACTGTAATTAAGTTATGTTATTTAACGGAAATTGTATTTTTTTTAAATAAAATAGTAATGTGCTTTTAGAACTAATGTTTATAACAATTTGGCATTTGTTAATAATAATTATGCTTGGCCATCTCTGCTGTGATTACTGTGCACACACCCACATTTAGATACACGTCAGCACACCTTCCAATCCAATCAGAATAGGTCAAGCAGCGCAGCAGACGTATGTTCTTCTTTATCAGCCAATCAAAACTCACTGTCGGCAATGCGCTCCAGGTTGCGCACGGCCTCGCGCATCTTGGTGATGAGATCGTGCAGTTGATTGGGCGAACATACAACCAGCTGAGGGGAAGGAGGGGGGGTACCGCTGACGGTGGGAGGAGCTTCCGAGTGGAGCTGGAGTACAACTTGACAGTCGGCGTCGCGCTCCAGGTTCGAGGACTTCACCTAAACAAAAAAAGATCAATATACTACATTAAAATGACTAATAGTGGCAAGAATCATGATTATTGTCTTACTAAGTAATAAATAAAATATATAATGATACTTTGTGAATAGATGATTATGAATATTAATAAATTATTATATTTTCAAATGAGAAGTATTTATACTAAAAAAAATGAACAAAATCAATTTATTCGTCACATTCAATCGTGACAATGTATTGTTGAAACAATAAATGGATAATATTTTAGGAGGAATAACACTAATCGTATAAGATTATAAATTTACTACTATATTATATTTACTACTACTTGTAAAGGATCGAAAATAAAGCAAACAAGATACCCTATAAACATTAATATAGTAAACAACATCCACACCATATAATTAATCTTCCAATCAACATCAACCAAGTGCGCTCGGGCTGGACCAATCAAATGCAGACATTTTCGCAGCGCCAATCCATGGTCAGTCAAGGCAGCCACCACCAGTTGAGCTTGGTCCTCGCTGATTGGCAGATTAATAACCGCCGAAGCGGGCGTAACTCGTCTACATGCCGACTCAACCAGCAGAGTCATCAAGGCCACCAGGAGCTCTTTCTCGGCTAAACTGAGATCAGCTTTGCTGGTGTCCCTCACCGCAGCGGCTGGGAGGGATGGGGAGATAGTGAGCTCGCTGACAGCCAGGTTGACCAGGTAGCGAAACCTATCCAGTGGAAGTGTGCTACTGTTGTCCCCGAGAGAGGTCACAATGCATTCGGCTAGATCCATGGCACAGGCTGAAAAGTGTCCAGGCAAATTATAGGTAGTATTTATAGTTTGGATATCACCATTGCCCAGTTAGGATAGAGTTATGTAAGCACGTTAATTCCAAAATATATAAAAAAATTATTAATCAATATAATACATCAATAATAGAAAAAATATTAAACAATTTCTTTAAGCATGACAGTAGAGTGGTCAAAGAAAAAAATAGTAAAAATAACTGCAAGAGCGTTTAAAAAATAATTTAATTGATTGTCTTGCATTTTAATATATCGATAAGTTACCATTTTCTTAAGATTTAATTTTAAAAAATGTATACATATGATATACTATATAGTCATGTGATTTAAAAAATTATAAGTTATATATATGAAAAACCAAGGTTTTTATGGGACACAATAGGTCAGTTCACAAACACATTTCAGTTGAGATAAGTATGTTTATACTGATTTATAATAAATACTCCAATCAAATTGTAGCAGATTACTTACTTTTCTAATTTAACTGAATGTGTGAAGTCAATTAAAAAAAAGCTAAACAGAAAGTTCAACTATAACATTACTTTATCTAGTAAATTCTCCATGTACATTTAGAACGTAAACATATACTTTGATATCTAATACACAAAAACAAAACTAAAAGAAACAGATGAGAAATTAATTAAAAACAATCAAATGTTCAATTATTACTATTCTGTAAATACTTTTCTGAATGCTTAACCATTATTTGAGTCCTAGAGTGAAATGGAATTGTGCTTATCATCCCATGGAATTTATAAATTTTCATTTGAAAGTCATATAAAACATGTAACATCCATACAACAAGTAGTTCAGAAGAATGATCAGACAAAGTACTGTTTGACATTTATATATGTTCACAAATCGGCTAATACTTAGGACTGACATAAACAAAACATGAAATTGGCAGAATATTATTAAGTTTCTTCTATTAGGTTTAGAGGCCCTCCCTTATTACTTTCTTATCTGTAGAACATTTAAACTGTTTGAAACATTAAACATTACAAATATATATATATATATATATCTTTAATATAGTAAATTAATGATTTATATTAATTTAATTAATTATGTATTAATATTAATTAATTATGTATTAATATTAATTTATATTAATTAATGTTTATGAATAAATATTTAGTTAAATATTACTAAACATAATTACTTAAAAATACTATTTAGGTAAAACATAATTTTATTGAAGTTAATCATTAATTGTAGAAAAGCTGTAAAAACGTCTATATAGCTAGTTAGCTAATATAAAAATTAATTTTATCCTAATATAAATATTACTTTTAATATTACTGCATATTTTTCTCACAAACAACATGTTATAGGATAAGTCTGCAGTTACATTATTGTAAAAATCTGAAAGTGTCACTTGTAATTTTTTTAATATTAGATAACGGTTGGAGTTACACATATTTAAAAATGGGGGGTGGGGGGGGGGTGGG